>VSMD01038519.1:0-12109 GCA_008750895.1 Mirza zaza | reverse complement strand
ACAGAGTCTCACTTTATTGCCCAGGCTAGAGTGAGTGCCGTGGCGTCAGCCTAGCTCACAGCAACCTCAAACTCCTGGGCTCAAGCAATCCTGCTGCCTCAGCCTCCCAAGTAGCTGGGACTACAGGCATGTGCCACCATGCCCGGCTAATTTTTTCTATATATATTAGTTGGCCAATTAATTTCTTTCTATTTATAGTAGAGATGGGGTCTCGCTCTTGCTCAGGCTGGTCTTGAACTCCTGAGCTCAAAGGATCCGCCCGCCTCGGCCTCCCAGAGAGCTAGGATTACAGGCGTGAGCCACCACGCCCGGCTCTGCTTTTACCTTTTAAATCCTATGATCTATGCTGCAGAGTTGTGTTTTGTGTTATTTGTACCATAGGATACAATTTTATTTTGTCCTGTTACATTAGCCAGTTTCTTAAAATAGGGAAATAAACCATTTCATGCAACATGTACAATGGACTCTCCAAATAAAGTTAGCAATTAACTTATATGGATAATTTATTTCATACAGTAGAATTATACCAAAATGTTTAAAGAAAATATAATATCAGATATAATGTTTTAAAAATGCCAGTCAGGAACAGAGGAATGGTTTTAGATACTATGAGATACAAATTTAGAGAAATAGTGCCTTTAGACATCAGTAATAAGAATTCAGAGTAAATATAATATGTTACTTAATACCTTGCCTTAAATATTGCCCAGTTGACATTTTGCATACAACATACTTCAACTGTTTGCAGCAATACTTGAAAGAATTAACAAAAGCCTCTCATCAGAGTAAAATAAAAGTTAAATTTTTGCATAAAAACATTACAAAACTTAAAGATAGAAGATGTATGTATTTATTTTAGCTTAACTTAGTTTTTTTGTTGTTGTTGTTGTTATCTGAAGAAGCAGTAATGACTGGCTGTCAAAACTAATACGTGTTAGGAACTAGACTGGTATCCATGACCAGATATAGGCTGAGGAAAACTTGTATTCTTAGTTTGATTTTATTTAGAGGTTGTAACACAAGAATCGTATCCGTGTGACTTGTGAGATTTGGCAACTAGTGCACTAGATACATTAGTTCTTTCATGTGGAGAAAAACCTAGAAGGTGAAAATGATTAAAAGGAACTCACTCCTTATGCCTAAAATGGAGAAGAGGCTCTTAGACGGAAAAAAAAAAATTTTTTTTTAATTATGTAGGGTAGACAGAATAGCTCCAGCATGAAAAAGTTGCCTCTTAACGGTTTAAATACTGCTAAGGAGCAATATTCCAAGAAACAGATTGAAAATTAAAGGGAAAATAAGCAAATATGGGCACAGTGCAGAGCCTGTATGAAACTATTTAAATTTTCAGTTCTCATGTGTTTTACTAAAGTTTAAACTCATCGATAACACTATAATCATATTTTCAGACATTTAAAAAGCTTAGTTTCCTGAACACTTCATATTTCCTTATTAATTGTGGAACAAAATCATTTTGCCAACCTCACATTATTTAATCTCTCTCTACAAAATGTTCGCACATGGCCCAAGAAGTGTCTCAGGGTCCTTTACATTTGATAACTAAACATGTGACTTCTCTGGCCAAATAGGCTGCAGATGTCCTGGGTTGCTGCCAGGCAGGGAAGACTCCCCAACACGGTCTCCTTCATAATGCCTCACAGTCCCCACTTCCTTGTGGCTTTGCTTTTTAGTCAGTATTCTGCCTTCACCTGACTCAATATGTAGAAATTCTCTGCATTTTCACCCTGAAGAAAAATTCCTCCTCCAGACCAGTAGGTTTTCTCCTCCAACACTTTATACTTCTTCCTTCTCTAGGGATCTGGAAAAAGGACACAGAACTAATGAGCAATTCTTTTTTCTGTCCCCCCCACCCCGCCCCCCCGCCCGCCCCCCATTACTTTGGCTATCTTTGTGATTGACCCGAAAATGATTCTCTCGTGGCCCCAAGGGTTTCCTTCTGTGGTCACTATAATAGTAGCAGGTCTGGCATAAGACTTTGTTACAGTGGGCTCTCCACAAAAGCGCTACCTTATGCAACACTTGGTAAGAACTTCCGGTTCTCACCACCCCACAGTGTCACAATGTTCCTACAAAGAAGCAATGCGCGTTATCTGTGGAACAATATACAACCTGCCCGTGAGGTTTGACTTGTGTTAGACAGGCCATTGAACATATGGAAAAAAAAAAAAAAAGGCTTTCCTCAAGATCTCCGAAGGAAAGGAGCTTTTAGAGGCTTCTTTCAGTTTCTGTGTAACTGGTATTCTGTCTTGATCTAGACTGCACAGTGTTGTAATTCATACTGTAAACTACATCTGCAGTGCGGCCATCAGATGACGGACGTCCCCCAAAATCAGCTGGCCAGGGACATCTGCCATTAACCTGGGAAACTCTTCTGAGTTCACTTTCATCCAGCGAGGCAGAAAAGGGTACCTTTCTTCCTGATCTTGGAGATGACCCGTGTTTGCAGGTGGCCTGCGGTTCTTGGCAGGATTGGGTGAGGAACCTCTTCCACACGGGGAAGGGGTCCCCAGAGTCCCCCCACGTCTAGCCCAGAGCCTGCTCTATCGCTATCTGCTTTTTACCATAGACTCATCTATCCAAATGTGGTCGCTCCCTCCATAAGCCTCTGGACTGCGTGCTACCATCCAAGGTGAGCACCAGAGGAAAGGAGGAAAACAGCCGGAAGGTCTGGGCAGGGACCTTGGCCGCCAAGAAGACCAATCAGCATTCGCATGGGATGTTGATAGACAAGGAGAGAGGAAGCCGGTGGGCGGGACTTCCTCTGATAGGACCGACGGGGGCGAGCAATGGCTACCAGGTTGAAGCTGTTGACCCCAACGCCTAAGCTGTGGGGAGCCAGAGTGTTAAAGACTTCGACTCTGGAGACTCGCCCCGTCCCGAAAAGAAAGACAAGGCGGTCCAAAGCTGAAGCACCACGGGTGCTACTTAGCTGGCGTCGTTGTGGTGGAATGAGACGTTCGCAGACGGCGCAGCTGGTTCTGAGGCGGTGGACGGCGTTGTCTGCCCCCACGCGTAGGGCGACTCTCGCCGGTGCGCCCCACAGCCCCCAGGGCCACCGGGCTCCCTTGCCCTGCACCAAATGCCTCTATATAGTGGCCCCACTTGTGGGGACTCATCCAGCATTTCCTCCTCTCCTCACCGTGAGGGAGCGGTGTTTGGATTCTTGCCCCTGAGCTGCAAAGACTTCCTTTCCAAAGTAAAGTCCAGAAGGTTGGACTTTAATATTCCAGAGCCAGGTAAGGTCCTGGATACATTTTCCTAAAGGGAAGAAAAGATGCTGGAAGGGGCAGTCCAAAAAAGAGTGAGCTTCCCATCCAGTGCTAAGTCACTTAAATTTTCAGTAGCTGCTTTTCCGGTGACACTCTCAGCACCAATTGGTTTTCTACACGTTCTACTGCAGGCATGTGTGTGGTGTTGAGGTTTCATTTGGTGGTGATCATATTTAAGAAAGTGCACTGATTTGCCTTTGGAAACCGTAGGGACCAATTCGAGCAACTGTGGAAGCTTTCTGAAGCTTTCTGTCTAGTTTACTTAGGCTATCCTACATTCTTCTTTTTGCTTAAAGCCCTTCCTGTAGTTAGCTAGGAGCATGCCACTCCTTTAAGCAAATTGTGTTTTGGTTTGCAGACTTTGAGGTCTAGGAATTAACCTTGTTTCTTTTTCGTGATTCTAAATCCCAAATGTCAGTGACTGCTGAGGTGCAGTATAGAAGTGTCGGAGCAGATGCAAATTAAATTTTACCTGGAGACCACCTTTTTGTGCAAAGAGCCCCTGGAGATGCATAAGTGAACCTTGCCCTCCAGTGGAACACCATTTGGAAAGCTGCCAAATAACGCACTGCAAAAGTAATGCCAAATGGCCCCTTAGTGGTCTGGGTAAATACCTACTTTAATTTTGCTATTTTGTGAACACCCCTAGCTTCAGTTATCTCTCTCATGATGGGAATGTTTGTAGTAGATATAGTTGTTAAAAACAGGGTCAGACATATCTTGGTATGATATAGGCTCAGTTTCTTCTTACTAACTGTGGGACCCCGGGCATGTAACTCTTTCCCTGTCTTAAGTTTTAGCTCTTACAGGTAAAATGGAAGTAATATCTAACTTGGAATTAATAAGAAGATTAAATGAGGTTGTATATGTATGTTAAAGTGCCCAGCAAAATGCTTGGCATACATACCTAAGTACTGGGCATATGGTAACTATTGGGTTTTTTTGTGGGTTTTTTTTTTTTTGAGAGCATCTCACTCTGTTGCCCAGGCTAGAGTGAGTGCCGTGGTGTCAGCCTAGCTCACAGCAACCTCAAACTCCTGGGCTCAAGTGATCCTCCTGCCTCAGCCTCTTGAGTAGCTGGGACTACAGGCATGCGCCACCATGCCCAGCTAATTTTTTCTATATATTTTTAGTTGGCCAATTAATTTCTTTCTATATTTAGTAGAGATGGGGGTCTCGCTCTTGCTCAGGCTGGTTTCAAACTCCTATCTTGAGCGATCCTCCCGCCTCAGCCTCCCAGAGTGCTAGGGTTACAGGCCTGAGCCACTGCACCCAGCCTATTGTTTTTAATAGTAACATTTGGTGATGTTTGCATTGATTAGCATAAATCCGGCACCTATAGTAGAAATATAATGTAAAATGCATGCCCTTTTGGATCATTATAAAAGGCAGTATATTAGGGCCGGGTGCGGTGGCTCACACGTGTAATCCTAGCACTCTGGGAGGCCGAGGTGGGCGGATCACTCAAGGTCAGGAGTTCGAAACCACCCTGAGTGAGACCCTCGCCTCTACTAAAAAATATAAAGAAACTAATTGACCAACTAAAATACATATATATAGAAAAAATTAGCCGGGCATGGTGGCGCATGCCTGTTGTCCCAGCTACTCGGGAGGCTGAGGCAGGAGGATTGCTTGAGCCCAGGAGTTTGAGGTTGCTGTGAGCTAGGCTGACGCCACGGCACTCACTCTAAACTGGGCAACAGAGTGAGACTCTGTCTCAAAAAAAATAAATAAATAAAAATAAAAGGCAGTATATTAAAGATGTCTTTTAATAGTGAGTATTTAAGAAACACTGGATTTCCACAGTATATTAGTGGAGAAGTAGAGAAACTGCTTTGATTTGATGCAGGCTGTTAGACAGATAAACAAATGGGTGGGCTAGCATTGACTTCACAGGCTAAAGGGGACGCATACCAAGGCTTTCACGTGTCTGGTATTGAATTGTATGATGCAAAGATCTTGAGTGCTCATTAATACCATTTGGTTGTCTTCTCGGGTTCCTAAATTAAAGGTTGTTTTCTAGGGAGCTGTGAATCTTTTTAGTTAAACTGTAGGCTTCCCCCTGGTTTAGTGTAGGACATTGCTGCATGTTTGTCCAGCAGTGCAGAGGTTATGTTGGTTGTGCCTGGCTGGGTAGGTATAAGTAATAGCTAATGTTGAGTCACATCCCAGCCTTCCAGATAATTAAGTGAACAGCAACTTTCCACAAAACCGTCTCAGACTTTTATATGGATTGCTTTGCTATAATGGAAATCTTGACAGTTAAAACCACACAGACTTAAAAATGTTCAGTAACAAATTGTGTCCTTAAATTCATCTGCCCTTTCATGATTGTTTCTTTTTGAAATAATGGTATCAGAGTGCCAATTGAGGGATTGAATAAGTCCCCTCAGTAACAAGTTGGTAAGTTACACATTGATGTTCCTTCGAGGCTTGAGGTTATAGTTCTTTGTGAACAGGTAAAAAGAAAAAATTTATCTGTGGTACTCCTACCCCTATGGCTACTGCCATCATATATGATTGATATTTTTAGTTTGGGATTTAAATGAAGATGGGGTCTGAAAAGGAGTTGCAGAAGTTGTGGGAATGAAGATGTGTCTAGCCACGTCACTGAGATCAATACTTCAAAGTAACCCTACTGGGGTTTGCTGAAGCTGTATCAAAAGTTTACATAATCTGGAGAACACCCTCATATTTTACCTGATTTATGCCTTTCTAACCAGCCTGGAGTATTTATTTTCCTCCATCTTTAGAGAAGGAACAACGACTGTTTTGCGTGGACCCTGCATTTGACTCGTATGAAGGAGTGACATCCTTCAGCCAAGGTCGTTCACTGAGTTTCTCCCTGTGGATCTCAATAGGGTGTGAATTCCTGAGAGAAATGGCTATCATGGGTTGGTTTCTCCATGTTATTTTTGAAATGGAAAAAATGTCAAGTAGCTCACCTTGCAACAAACGCCTTACTAACAGTGGTTACGGTGCATCCATGGATTCTGACGATGCATGTGTGCTCACGCCTCTGGACCTAAAGAGACACTTCTGTGTCTCTGACCAACATGGGGCCTTATAGTTCAGGATGGCAGTGTGCAAACAGACACTTGAGGAATTCGCATCCAGTATTTTTCTCTTTAGGTTTTAGTATTTGGAGTTTGTGTTTGTTTCTGTTTTGCTGGCCTTCCTTTTTGATGTTCCTAATTTGGTTTTTCTTTGGTAGATTCGACGTGGACAGCATTAGGGTGATTATGCGCAGAAAAGCTTGCATTAGCCCTCTATTTTGAATCAAGATTTAAAGATTTTTGAACGAGGAGACTTAGTGAAAAGAAGAAATACGATCTCCTCAACCACTAAAAGAGGAGGTTGGAAAGTGGACTTCTTGTTTAATAGAGTAAAAGAGAGAAAAGGTGATAATGGAAGGCCAGGGATTCTGGAGTGGGAAGGTTGAATGTGATACAAAGAAATCAGAGAAGGGGGAGTGATGTGTTCAAAGGGAACGCCTAGCAATTCATTTGGTTTGTGGTGGGAAGCTTCATTCCGAGAAGAGAGAGTAGCTCCCAGGCTGGAGGTGTTTATTGCCAGATCAGCGTTTCACACCAGCAGTCTGGCCTGAATCTTTTGGAGCTGCCAGAAGCTGCTCAGCGTCGCACAGATTCTTGAGCCTAGCAGTATGAATTTAGGGCCTGATTCCCATTGCTTTTACTTCTCTCGATACTCACTTCGAGCTAATAGTGTGATTTGAGATATGAAGTTGAATGGCAAGTTACTAATATCAGGGACTTTTATTTGTTGCTTTATGCCTAACAGGAACAAATACAGGACCTGTACACTCTGTATGACTTCTTCCAACCTGTCTGGGTAGCGGGATTTGTGTTTCTGACCAAAAAAGGCTTTTGCTTCTGTCAACCTTACATAAATCATTCTAAAAGCTACAAAAATGTTTGAATCGCGTCCTACTTTAAGACATTGCCTGCTTCCAGAATGGAGGATTGGCAGTGAGGTACATGTAATACTAATGCTTCTTTTTTTCTTTTCTTTTCCTCTCCTGCTCTCCCTTCACGTTCTTTTTTCCCCTGAGTCAAAACTGAGCCAGTCCTACTGCTGGTAGAAAAATCTTGTTTTGACTTGTAAATTGAGCAGGTTAGATCAGAAAGGCACTAAAAGAGGAATAAAAGTGGAAATCCAAGAGAGCATTCTTAGTCCAGAGTTAGTTTTTCTCGCCAGGACTTGTCAGTTGAGGAATTGTTATTTCTTTTCAGTTTTAGAGGGTCTTTTTTGGTCAATCCCCAGGGCAGGTGAACTTTGACCTCCTGGGCCAAATCTAGTCCACTACCCGTTTTTCTATCGTCCACAAGCTAAGAATGTTTTTTACATTTTTAAATGATTGAAAAAAAATCAGAATCCAAATAATATTTTGTAACACGTGAAAATTATATGAAATTCAAATTTCAGTGTCCATAAATAAAGTTACGTCAGAATGTAGCTGCATTCGTTTATGTGTTATCTGTGGCTGCTTTTGTGCTACAGTGGCAGAGTTGAGTAGTTGCAACAGAGACCTTATAGCCTGCAAAGCCTAAAATATTTACTATCTTACCCTTTAGAGAAAAATTTGCCAACCCCTGCTCTAGGGCCATAATCTGACCTTTCCTACTTTTCAGAGTATTATCAATTGTCCCATTTCTTTACTGGTTTAGAGGAGATGCCGAAATGCAAACGCCGTTGTATCATTTTATTTCAGTCAGCCAGGGATGTTGGAATCGGGCAGTAGACTCCCAAGGAAGCATTGCAGGAAGAATATGGACAAGACAGTGGGGAGAAAACAGAAAGTGTCTCGTGAAATTTTAAAGCAAATATCGTTTTCATCCCTTTCTGAAAATCTATAAAATCAGGCATTTATGTAGGTTTTAGAAAGAGGAGGAATGTTGGTTTCAAACAAAACCTTCCTGACTATTCTTAGAGCCTCCTTCAAGCCCTCTCTGATAAAAATATGGAAACCCAAAATAAGATCACTCATACCAATTGACGCCTTAATTTTGTGACTTCTTAGTTTTCCTCAAGATGTTTTTTTGACCAAGAATCAAAATTATTTTCCCTCATGTTCAACTTTCTAAACATTTTGGTTAGTAGGTGTTGAATTACTTGTTTACCCTGGAGGAAATTGAAGCTAGGACAAGTATACTGCTTCAGCTCCAGTGCTAGAGTCGTGGAGTTAGAAGTACGTCTTCAATGCTGAGAGCCTGCTCCAAAGAACTGCCTTTTATCCTTCGAAGGTGAATTTGATGGCATCCCTGAGAATTTTTCCCTTTTATTGAGAGAGATTCCCAGTTATCTTTTACTCTGAAAGATTTCAATTTCCTGACTTGGAAACATCTAAAAAAAGAAGGGAACGTCCCTTGTTTTTCATTCCTACCCCTGTGAAAGAAGTAGAGGAGGGGAAAGGCTTGGGGCAGACAAAAAGGGAAATCTCTGAAACTAGAGAAAACTCAAATAAATTGTGGCCAGCCGAGTCAGCATTCCTCACCCACAGTTGGTCCTAATTAAGGAGACTCCCGTTAAACAGCTCAACTTTCTGCTCTTTATTCTTTCTCCGGCCCTGCCAGCTGACATGGCAAAGCTTTAACCCACGCCTCGGAAACAGTCTCTCATGTCTTCCCCCTATATTCTCACTTCTCTGTCTCTCCCCCACTACCCTGCAATTACCCTTCCCCACATTAAGATCCCAATAAAATATATTGATACCTCTAATCCAATTGCATCCATTTTGTTCCATAAAATGCTATCCAAGCTGTTTGCAGGCTGAGTAGTTGTGTATCATGTAATTTCAGGAGCACATGTAGAACCTGATTTCATCATAGAAAGATGGAGTTTCTCCAGGATTATTTTGCTGCCAAGTCAAAGCAGCAATGATAATTCCTTCCACTTTGCTTGACTCCTTGATTTTCTCAATCCACAGCTTCTGTGCCTAGCTGTGATGGATTTGGGTGTTTTATTTCAGGCTATAGTGACCTATAATATTGTGATAAAAAATCTGGTGGTAGTATATCTCTGAATTGAAAACTATACTGAATCATGGAGGTGGTCAATGTCCAGTGTAGCCCAGTGGGGGTGTTGATGTGTAAATAAATAAGCTGATTATCATCACTTAATGATTGTGGTAGTCTACTTGAGCTAACAGACAAAATACCACAGACCAGGTGGCTTAAACAACAGAGATTTCTATTCTCACAGTTCTGGAGGCTAGAAGTCCAAAATTAAGGTTCCATCCAGGTGGGTTTCTGGTGAGGCCTCTCTTCCTAGCGTGTTGACAGTTGCCTTCTCACTGTGTCCTCCCTCATGGCCTTTCTTCTGTTCGTGCATGAAAAGAGAGTACTCTCTGGTTCTCTTTCTCTTCTTATAAGAACACCAGTCCTATCAGGACACCACCCTCATGACCTCATTTAACCTTAATTATCTCCCTAAACGCCCTATCTCCAAATACAGTTATTGGGAGTTAGGGTTCCAACATATGAATTTTGAGGGTACATAATTCACTTCATAACAGTGGTCTAAGTTTAAGAAACTCTCTTAACCTTAAATTTAAATGCCAGAACAAAAATTTAAATGCCAGAATGAAGAAGGCAGTGCTTCAAGCAGGGTGTTGTGAGACAAAATGAGAATTTAAAGAAATTTTTCTGGGTCATTGACACATTTGAGAATCTGAAAGTATGGTCAGATACCAGAAAATTGAATGTTTGCACAGAATTTTATATATGACTGCAAACACACTCAGTTCTCCAGACCAATTAAGTATCCCTTGCTTGTAGACTAATTCTCTCTAACTACATTCTTTTGCCACTGATGAGATGGTACATGTACAAAATAAGCACAGAAACTTTATTGTGACTGAGTGGGGTTCTGCCTTGGACTGGACCTATGGTTCTGCTGCCACCACTGAAAACATTTAAACCTTATAGGAAAGAAGAGTGAGCTAAAGTGGGCATGCTGAAGATGGTTAAAAGGTTGAGGCGAACTCAAATTATAACCAAGCAGATAAGTTTTCTCACTTTTCTGTTATATCAAGAATCATCAGAAATAACAGTAGAAGTCCTCTCTCTATGGGCACATTAGGGTGGCCTTTTATATTCGTGGTGGTGTAGTGACCCTGTGTTTCTTTGCACTAACCCCTTTCTAAATGCTATAGAGAACTTTGGCAGTCACCGTAGAAATTATAACCGAGTGATTTAAAATCAAAAAAAGGCAACAGTGGAAATCAATGATTTCAGAATTGAACAGAATGATCAAGATACAGTGTAGGGCATTGGGGTATAATTTTTTTCGCTGGACTTGGTCTTCAGGAAATATTTTCAAAATTTGTAGTATTAATCTTCATAATCTTCCTAGCTGGGTCCGAGTAAAAATCTGTCACTTAGATGTTGCAACAGATACCCTAAAATGGTATGCTCCAAAACTGTGAGGACTGTTTTCTCTGATTTTTAATAGTACCAGTAGTGCCATGTAACCAATGTGTAGGATTTTAATCTGAATTTTGTGGGTTGCCAGCCCATGGTCCATTCATGAAATTAGCCTCAGCATTTGAGAGTTGAACGAATTAATCAGATAGCTCTGTGATTAAAACTGGAGTTTAGGAAGTGTCTTTAACAAGTCACTGAAACTATTCATTTTCTTATAAGCCTAGAATAGTATGAGCTAATAGTGTGAGCCAATGTATTGAGGGTGCCAAGTAAATGTTCCTAATTGTACACATCCTCCAATTTCATATAACACTCTGGTTACCTTGTTCTTTAGAGTCACTTCTGCTTGGTGATCTTTACCCTTGATTGAGAATTGGCAGACTCTTAGCTCAAAAAAATTTACATTGGCTGCTTCTCTGCTCCACCCTCTCTTCCTCTGAATCTCTCAATCTGGTCAATTCCTCCTTTCCTCGCATTCCCTGGCTTTGTTGGCCAAATTGGGCTAGCTTGCCATGATCTCTGCCAAACCACAGACTTGTAATGAAGCAGACACTGTACTCCCCTTTCTCTTGGAGTTCTCTGAGGCCACATGGGGGTGGGAGCAGGAGAGGTTAGTGACTTTAAGCACTTTGGCAGTACTTGAACAGAATGTTGGTTTCTCTTGATTCGCTTTCAAAACTGAGCATCACAGAATTGCCCAATTTCACTCTGACTCTTCTATCATTTTTTTATTTGTTGTTTATCACTTATCCTCTTGAATGCTCTCTGTGGACTATAGCTAATAATTCACTATAGGTACCTAACAATTCTACCACATCTGGTGCCATCAAGAGAAAGATCTGCTGAGGTTTAACTGCAAACCATAGTCTTTTCAGGTATGTAAGTACCGTAATGAACTCCAGCTCTTCAAAGCTGACATTTCATGGACCAAAAGTTTTCTGTTTGGGACAGCACTTTCCAATAGAAATGTAATGCTAGCCATATACGTAATTTTAAATTTTCTAGTAGAAACATTCAAAAAAGTAATATAGGTGAAATTAATTATAATATGTCTTATTTGGCCGGGCGCGGTGGCTCAAGCCTGTAATCCTAGCTCTCTGGGAGGCCGAGGTGGGCGGATCGTTTGAGCTCAGGAGTTCGAGACCAGCCTGAGCAAGAGCGAGACCCCATCTCTACTATAAATAGAAACAAATTAATTGGCCAACTAATATATATAGAAAAAATTAGCCGGGCATGGTGGCACATGCCTGTAGTCCCAGCTACTTGGGAGGCTGAGGCAGCAGGATTGCTTGAGCCCAGGAGTTTGAGGTTGCTGTGAGCTAGGCTGATGCCACGGCACTCACTCTAGCCTGGGCAATAAAGTGAGACTCTGTC
>VSMD01038516.1:0-28889 GCA_008750895.1 Mirza zaza | reverse complement strand
GAAAGACACCTGCACTCGAATGTTTATAGCAGCACAATTCATAATCGCAAGGCTGTGGAAGCAGCCCAAGTGCCCATCAATCCAAGAATGGATTAATAAAATGTGGTATATGTATACCATGGAGTACTATTCAGCTGTAAGAAACAACGGTGATATAGCACATCTTATATTTTCCTGGTTAGAGCTGGAACCCATACTACTAAGTGAAGTATCCCAAGAATGGAAAAACAAGAACCACATATACTCACCAGCAAACTGGTATTAAATAAGCAGCACCTAAGTGGACACATAGGTACTACAATAATAGTGTATTGGGCAGGGGGACGGGGGGGGGATGGGTAGATACATACATAATGAGTGAGAAGTGCACCGTCTGGGGGATGGTCATGCTGGAGACTCAGACTTGTGGGGGAAGGGGGGAAAGGGCATTTATTGAAACCTTAAAATCTGTATCCCCATCATATACTGAAATAAAAAAAAGAAAAATAAATTGGGCTTGCTAATACCTTCAAAGTAATTTATTAATATTTAAATGTTAGGCAATCATAAAAAAAATAAAAATAAATTTCTTATTACTGCAAAGATATATACTTATTTGAACATGCAAGAAAATACACATCTATGACAGATTTTAAATGAAAATATGGAGAAGAAAGTAAAACAGAAGATATCCTATGGCTTTTCCCTGATGCAGTATTCTTCTAATGTGTGCATTGAACATATTATTCCACATGGTCCATTCCATAAATGGTTATTATTTGTAAACATGCTAATGTGTGTTTCATTTTCCCTATGAGAGAAATGAGTATTACTAGGTAATAACCACATATTTAAAATATGTGCGGATTCCATTGATATTTCTTGAACAAATAGAATAATAAGAGCAATTACTTCCAGGTCAATTACAGACAGTTTTCAAATACTAATTGTGCTATCAACAAGTCATTTTATTTTTCCATTCATAATATGATAAAACATTTTATATTTTCTATTAAACTTGATTGTACTTTTAGTGCTTCTATTTAGCTACTTTGATCCATGCTCAATATAGGCCATATATAATTCATAAATCTGCACCATTGAAAAATATATTAATTTATAATAAAGGATAAAAAGGAAATTATTATGTATGCATACATGATAGATAAGTATATCAATTAGATGCATAGAAAACAACTTCAAAATGTAGTAGTTTTATGAAACAGTGACTTTTTATTTATTAAGAGTTATGGATGGACAGGCAGTTCTGGTCTATGCCAGCTATATGAGAGCTAATTGTATAAGATAGCTGTGGTCCATGTCTTTGTCCTTAGTTGGGATGAATGGAACAACTGGGATGGCTATGCCTCTCTTCATGTGGTATTTCATGCTTTCTTGCCAGGTGATTTCTTATCCTCATTGTATGCCATGTTCTCAAGTATCTCACTAACCAAAGAAAGCCCTATGGCCAACTTCAGATTTAAGAGGCAGAGAGATAGATACTTCTCTTGATAGGAGGAGGGGTATTAATAAAATCACATTTCAAGCTGATGTACATACAAGCATGGGAGGAATTTGGGGCATTTTTTTTTCAATTTACCAATAGGTGCCCCCTGAACATAAATCAGTTTCATTTTTCACTCTATTGGATGATGGGATCTATCCTTTAGATCCTCCTCTAATGGCAAAAGCAATCTTCTCCTTAGCTGTAAGAAAGTTTCCTGTGAAAGGCTCAAAGGTTAACCCCTTGCTAGAAATTGTCATCATATTTAGGGAGTAGCCTCCTTTAATATATCCTTTTGTGAAGGCTGCACACAATTATCTGTTGGTTCTGGTTATAAAGGCTTGGCCTATTGTCATGGTCTGGGTCTCTCTAATGAAGAGAAATGAACCCTCACATTTTTTCTCTGCCCAAAGAGGCTTCCATTACTTCCTCAAAAATTTGTTTCTGAGAGCTTTTCACCAATAAACACTACACAAAAAACTTCTCAGAGTATCTTTTTCTGAAGCCAATTTAAGTCATCTCCTCATGAAAACATCTTCACTCCAGTCTCAGGAACCTCCAAATTATTTTCCAATTAGAACACTGGACTTACAGTTCATCATTTCATGAACTGCATCAGAAGTTCATGGGTGTAGGTTCTCAAGTGCACTGTCTCTTGATCTAAGGAAGTAAATGAAAAAGACAAGTTATTTGCCCCAATACACACAACAAGACATAGGATAATCACAATAGACACTTTTGTTCAAAATGGTATAGAACATAAAGCAATTATAAAACCCAGTTTGGTATATGACATGCTTCCTGGAAATTGTTTGCTAGTTTATTGTTCTCTTTGGTTTTTGTTTTATCTTCTGATGTAACCTTGATTCTGTCCACTGTGATGACCTTTGCTTTTATATGAATAGACCATAATTGAAGTGAGTAATATTCCATCCAACTTTCTTTCTGTAGAAATATGATCCCATTTTACAATTTAAATAATCACAATATAATTTAATTCAAGTCATTGTTACATACACCAATACAATTTTCTTAAAGACTTATTGAGATTTTTATAAAGCTTATTTAGGTTCAATCCCTTTTTCAAAAGTCACATCCAAAAATTTTTATGAAACAGAGTTCTCTCTAGTTTGGACCACATGCCTAATTACTATAGGGCAATCCCTTTAATATTCTAAAAACTTTTTTGTATAGCTTAGTTTGTCTACTATGCGCCTTCTAAAATCTTTTAGAGGTCTTAATAAAAATGTTACAATCCCATAGTTAGTTGTATTCTGAGTTTGTTTTTTTTTTCTTTGAAAATCTTGCTGGCTAGAAAGACTGAAGATAAAAAATTATATGTGGCAAATCCTGAGCCATATATATTTCATATAAATTCTGCTTTTGAACTAAACTATTCTTTCTTTAGCTCAATTCTCTCTTACAGTACCTTATGACATCTAGTCAGGAAAAGCCAGGTGATAATTTTGACAGCCACAAGTTCTTTAAGTACATGTTCTATCTTTTATAATATTGCAAGAAATATTTTGCCAAATGTTTTATTATTACTTAGTCAAGTTGTTATTTTTCCTAGACTTTTCTTTTATTTCCTCACTTTTTCAGTTTCAATTAACATTTAGATTGCCATTTTTCTAGTATTTTCTAATAGATTTTTTTGTCATTTTGCCAGTATGCACCTGGTTATTGGCATCAAAACCAATATGGCACAACATAAGTTTTATTTCAGGAGACATCTCATTTGTAGATATCAATTTTTGTACCAGTATTTGTGGTGAAATAAGCAACCTAAAATATATTAGCTTAAAACGATAATGTTTATTATTTCTCATGAGGCTTATGGCTATCTGAGCAATTCTAATGCTCTTGACCATCTAGTCACAAGCTGATGACATAGCATGAATTCAATTATTTGTTTCAGATAGGATACCTGAAAATGGTCTTATTCTCCATGTGGTTTTTAGAAGGAAGTTCCTAGCTTATTCAGATGGTGGCTCTGAATTTCCAGCAGCCGGAGATGGCAAGTCATAGTGTAAAACCATGTTTCAGGACTCCATTTTTGTCATATCTGCTAACAGTTCATTGGCCTATGAAAATTACATGGCAAATCCTGAATTCAAGGTGTGGAGAGATAGACTCCAGGTCCTGAAGGAAGAAGAGGCAAGCTCACATTGTAAAGTTATAGGTAGGCAGGAATGGAAGAAACTTTTGGCCATGTTTTTTTACATTACCATAATATTATGGTATAAGAAAAAAAATTCTGCTCAGTAATATTATATTCTTTATTCCTAATAATACCATACCCATTTATTAGTCAACAGCTATCTTCTCAGTTTACAAGCAGAAAATAAGAAGTGCTTCCCAAGCACTTTTTATATTAGGAGCTAGAGTCATATTCTGCATGAGCAAATTTAATTCATAATTTAATTCCAAATATCCTTTAATTTTGTATTCCTTCTTTCTTTTAATGGCTTCATAATCCTTCAAGTCATTTAGGCTTGAAACCTTCATGTTATCATCGTGTACCTCATTTTCATTCAAGCAGTCAGTTCCTACATAATGCTGACTCTAGGTCTATAATATTCCTTTCATTACACTTTTTCTTTCTTTTTGTTCCTAGTGAAAATGCTATTCTTAAGGATCTTATTATCTCAATGCCCAAACTAACAGCAGATTGGCTGTTCTTTCTTAAATCTCTCCTTCAGAAAGTGATGTAAAAATCTTTCTAAAGAAACACTATTCAAAGACATTGTGGAAAATATCTACAGCAACATTTAATGACTCAGCAAATGTTCTACAGCTTCACTCTGACATGCCAGATCACTACAGACCTGACACAACCTTTATTTATCTATTTATTAATCATTTATTTATTTGCCTTGATCTGTATACTTTGGCTAAATATATTATGGTGATTTCCTTCACTTTCCCTGGGCTCCCACACAATTTGTTCTATTCCCATTTCTTTTCTTCCAGTCTACAATACTCTATATTAACTTTATTTTTCCAAATGAGAAAATCTATTTCAGTCCTCAACAAATAAATTAAAAAAAATTCTGTAAATTGACCTTTTCGGATTTTTAAAATCTCATTATAAGTCCCACCACCATCATAACTGGCATCACCAACAGATGGAAATTACTATTCCCTCTCAACTTAAAGAGCTATTTAGGATCTTTCTTGCAGTATTAGAATTCTCAAGCTAATCATAAAAATATGTGTTTACATGCCTGGTTGTTCTATGAGAATACAAAAAATGTCTAACATCCATAACATATCAGAAAATATCCTGTGCAATGCCTTTAAAGATGAACCTAACAAATAATGGCAAGACAGAATCTTTTTATCTATGGAACATTAGATTTTGAAATAAGTACAATGAACTTCATAAAGTAATAAAATGATTTTATGTTTAACTTCTACTGCATTTATCCAAGTTCATCATTTAGTGCTTCTTTCTTCAACTAAGTTAATATATTTATAAGTAACGATATGCTCTAAAAACTTTTACTTCTCTAATTCATCCTGCTTTTCCAAGTAATGGCGTCCACATATTAGTATTAAAAAACCTTCAACATCACCTTCCAAATAGGGAAAATTTTTAGACATGACATGAAACACACTTCTTGATTCTACTTACTAAATAATTAATCTGTTTCATATTCTCTATGCTACCAAGAAAACATTACATATTTTGCCTTATTCCTCATATGACATACTTCCCAGAGCATTGCTCTCTGAAATTTGACATTGTTATAAAACTGTACATAGTACATGGTATAATTTTGAAACATGAACTTATTATGGTTATGGACTTTTTATGACCCATTATTATATTCTTCTATCATAGTACATGATGTCTGTGTCATAAATATTATTATTAATAAATAAATAAATGTGAAAAAATACATTTATATTTAACATTCACCTTGTTGATTCTGGACTATTGTTACTGTGCATAAAAATTCATTTGGATTCTGTTATGCTTATCCTTTGCTCTCACCTTATATTATCAATAAATATGAAGAACATACCATCTATATTTCATAAAATTATTTTATTAAAATATGTATGGCAGAAGCAAAGGAGGATTCTTTGCCACAATAAAAAAATAAATCAATGAACCAAAATAACTATAGCAGAATCAGTTGCTTTGTCTGTCCAACATTCCTATATTCTTTCTAGTAACTACTCCATCATTGGTTTTAGAAAATTACCAGCATATCTCTCTAAATTATTACTTCTGCTCCAGTGTCTCTCTCATCTTTTTCTATGACTTTAATTTTATGTATATTAAATCCATTTACTCTGCATCATGTGTCTTTTATACTCCTTTTTCTTCTTTATTTTCTATCCATTTTGTTCTCTGCCTCAGACTTGAAATTTTTACTTACCTGGCATCTGGTTCATGAATCCTGTTTTATATTTTGATCAATCTCATGTCCAATCTACTGTGTTCATAATAGCCACTGCTCCATTTCAGTTCTAGAATTTGTTTTTTGGTTCTTTATTATTGTAACTGTCCCATTGTAAGATTTCCCATTCATTATTCACTTCTTATAACATAGCATTCCTATTTATTTTTAAATTCATGTGTGATAACTCTAGTATATTATGCATATTAGAGTCTATTTCTAGTTTCCATTTTTCTTTTTATCTTTTTTCCTCATAATCTTCTTATTGTAAGCCTAAATATTTATGTTTTAATACTATAAGTCAGGCGCAGTGGCTCATGCCTGTAATCCTAGCATTCTGGGAGGCTGAGGTGGGAGGATTGCTTAAGTCCAGGAATTCAAGACTCCACCTGTAGAAAACAGAAATTTTAGCTGGGTGTAGTAGCATGCGCCTGTAGTTCCAGCTCCTCAGGAGGCTGAGGCAGGGGAACGGCTTGAGCCCAGAAGTTTGGGGTTGTATTAAACTATGATGACACTGCTGCACTCTAGTGCAGGCAACAGAGTAAGACCCTGTCTCCAAAAAATAAAAATAAAATACTATATTATTGTATAATTCAGGGTTCTCCAAAGCAACAGATAGTAACACACACACACACATGCACACAGATAGATAGAAATAATTTCATAAATTAGCTCATGTAATTATGGAAATTCACAAGTCTGAACTCTGTGAGATAAGCCTCCAGGCTGAAAATTCAAGTAAGAGTTAATCTTTCAGTCTTATTATAATATTATAGTTTCTTCTCCAGGAAAACTGAGTTTTTGCTCTTAAAACTTTAAGTGATTAGATGAGGTTCCTACACATCATTGAGAGCAAATTGCTTAACTTAAAGTCAACTAATTGTAAACGTTAGTCATATCTAAAAAAATACCTTCACAGCTTCACGTAGACAAACGTTTGGCCAAACAAATGAACCCCATGGTCTAGCCACGTTGGTACATAAAGTTAACCAATTATATATGAAAAATTGTAAAGTTTTTCAATGATGCTTTCACCCCCCAGAGAGAGATGATAATATTCTCCAATATTAACCAAATCTGAGAGCAGATCACATTAATGCTGACCTGAGCCATGGTAGTAATCTTTGAGTGATTTTCTGGTTCACTCTGGTTTGATTCCTTGGTATGCTTACCCTTGTAATGTATAGGAGTTGCAGATATTAATATTGGCTGCATAATTTAGTTTCTTCTTGGCAAGTACTGAATTCCAATTTTTATTTCCTCAGTACTGTGAAAATGACAGACAAGAAAAGCCTAATCTTTCTTTCAGATTCCTTCTTCTTGACTTTTAACATCTTAACAAAATATATTTGCAAATAGCTCACTGAATAATTACCCTGCTTATTTATTTGTACCTCCATTTGCATTGGAACCTTCACTCTATCAAAATATGTTTACCTTGGTAGTTACAAATACCAAAATTGAGTCTTCTCATCCCAATGAATATTGGTAAAATCTCTGGTGACTTCCTCGCCTGGGAAATTTGCAGCCCCTATTCTCAGCCTCTTATTTTATTTCAAGGATAGCCAAATCCTAAAAAGAGAGAGAGAGAGAAAAGGAAAAAGAAAACTAGTACAGCAGAATATTGACTCATTCCTCTTTGGCTCTTTTCTGTCTTGGATATTGGATCATCAAGTCTTCATTGCCACAGGAGTTTTAAAGTGAACTCATTATTCGATGACCTCATTATTCTTATCTAGCTTTTCTATAAGCTCTATATAGGACTTTGGTTTATCCTAATTACTCCATCATAGCTAAAATTGGAAAACTCTATAAGGTGTTTGGTCACCTAAATTAAAATCAGAGACTATTTCAAGAAGAAGTAAATGTTAAATAGTTTCAATTGAAGCTGAAATATTAACCAGCTGGTGAAAGAGTGTCCTTTAAAACAAAGTGTAATGGAGGTTATTGTCTTCAGCAAAAATTGATCTTTCGTGTGGGCCAAAGCCATGTTAAATTGTGTCGTTGAATATTAAACATTGACTCTGGTAATGTATGGAACACATGATGTGTTCCGGCGACTGAATGAAAGTATGTGCAGAAAAGGAGGGTGGCTATTGTGGAAATAAATACTTAAGTAGTGTCTCCTGCCTTAGTCTCTTTCATTCATTTCCCCTCTAGGGCTTAATGACTGATTGCATCTAATAAATGAGTTTGGAAGGGAAAATAACCGTGGGCTGAAATATACAGTGAATGTCAGTTAACTGCAGTAATTGTCAGTCTAAGTTGAGTGCAAATGCAACCTGATTTTGGATAACTGATAGTGCAAAATGATGTGGGCCTTAGGATCAATAAGATAAGTTTTATACACCAGTTACCTCAACGTGAGCTTCATTAGGAATCAAGGTCTTCTATCCTGCTTACTCTTTGGTCTTATTTCTCAATTTGTTCAAACTTAAATAAAGAGAAGTGGTGCTATTTATTTCTCTTCCTTCAAATCCCAATAGCTATACTAAAGATTGTATCCTGACAACTAAGTATAGAAAAGAAAGCCACAGTATCATTTTATGCTGTAAGCCAATAAGATCAAATTGTCTCTGAAAATTCCTTCTGTTTTGGAGCAAGAAAGAAAACGAAAATTAAAAAAAAAAAAAAAAAAAGTGATATAGCTTGTATCCCTATATCCCCATTAGGGTAATTGTTTCTTGATCTAAATGCACTACATTCATTTTGGAGATAAATTGGACTATGTTAAATTAAGTTGATTAGGAGTTACAGAAGGGAAGCAGTAGGCTGTATATTGCTTAAGACTTTTGTTTGTAAAGCATGAAAACTACTTGAAATAATAAAACATGGCAATTTAAAATATTAAGATATAGGTTACAGACCATTGCCCTTTTCTGATTCAGAGTTTTGAGATTTAGCAAAAGCACTAGTTCATAAATCCCATAATTAATTCAAGCAGTCTAACTTGTTTTGGGCAAGGAACATATTTTATAGACACTGTTTTATTCTTTTACTCAAGAAACCTCTTGCATTTATCACATTACTGCAGGACCTGTTCTCCTCTTTAAAGAATTCACATTTAGGCTTTTATACCCAGAAACCATATTATTCCTACCTCAGGGATACATTGCTTAGATTATATGAATGCTTCTATAAATTTCACCTGTAATGGCAATATTGTCTAAATACCAACAGCACTTTGTAGCTCATGTTCAGTGTTGCTTGGCTAGATTCCTCAGGCTGTTGATACCACACTACTATAATCTATTCAGCCAGAATGATCTTTTTGAATTTACAAGCAATCAAGGAACATGAATCATACTAAACTCCGGCATATGCTACATTTCTCATTGTGCTAGTCCTTGATCTTTTCTTGACTCTAAGGCAGTCAGCACTTGCCAGCATGGTGTTTTTTACCTATACCTTTCTTACTGAAAATACTGATTTAGTTGAATATCTGCCAAGCTCTCTTCCCTGTCTCATTCATCATCTTCTTGGAATCCCTACCCAAATAATATATAGAAAGATGTCTTCTGTTATAAAAATGGCATAGAGTTCAAAAAAATATAATTATTTCTCTGAATTTGTGTCTGTTATATATTCAATAATATTTTGCCCAACATGTCTTCCATACAGTGTTTGTTTACTAAATATGAATAGAATGACTGATGAAATGGTCTATCTTCGATAAAATATAAGATGACCACAATGTGTTTGCTTATTGGTCACACCAAGATGTGGGAAGGACATCAAGAAATTGATAGATGAAAACATATTACAATGTGAAAATAATACAATTTGATAACATATTTTTATAAAAACTCACATACTAAAATAAGATGTATATATTAGATTCTATATTGCTATGTTTGAATGTGATTTCAGTTTTTTGTTTCCATGCATTCTGATTTTGAGAAATTTATAAAATAAATTTGAGAATTTGTTTCTTATATCAATAATAATTTTATCCTTTAAATTTATATATGGCTTACATTTGAAGTATAATTTGTGCTTCTGAAGATATCCATGAGAGCAATGTTACTTTTTCTTTAAGTTAGTTGAAATGGGTTATCTGTAAATTCACAGAAAAAAAAAAAAACTGCACTACAAATATACATTTGAAAAGACTACTGTTTTCACCTCTCTATATACTAAAAACAAGCTTCACATTTTTCATGTATATTCTCACACAGAATGAGTTGCAGGGTATCCATTAAATATCAGCTTTTATTTAATATGAAAGAACATTAGACCCTGAAACATATGGATAATAAAAATACCTTACTAAATTGTGAGACACTATAAGATGGATAGCTATCTATAATCTGGGAGAAGGAGAGTTCAGTTAAATATTTTTTATAAGATATATACTATATAAAATATTTTTTCTGAAATTTCACACATCATGGGCCTTTATTATTAAATACTTGAGTGTGTATTTCCTAAGAACATTTTTTTTTTATTTCAGCATATTATGGAGGTACAAATTTTAAGGTTTCAAGTAATGCCCTTGCCCCCTATCCCTCCACAACTTTGAGCTTCAAGTGTGACCATCCCCCAGATGGTGCACATCTCACTCATTATGTATGTATATACCCACTACCCTCCCCCCTCCCACCTGCCCAATACCTAATTAATGTAATTCCTATGTGTCCGCTTAGGTGCTGACCAGTTAATATCAATTTGCTGGTGAGTATATGTTGTGCTTCTTTTTCCATTCTTGAGATACTTCACTTAGTAGTATGGGTTCCAGCTCTATATACAAGATGTGCTATATCACCACTGTTTCTTAGAGTTGAATAGTACTCCATGGTATACATATACCACATTTTATTAATCCACTCATGAATTGATGGGCACTTGGGTTGTTTCCACAGCTTTGCAATTGTGAATTTTGCTGCTATAAACGTTCGAGTAAAGGTGTCTTTTTTATAGAGGGTAATTTGATCTTTTGGGTAGATGCCCAGTAATGGGATTGCTGGATCAAATGGTAGGGCTACTTATATGGCTTTAAGGTAAAGGCCATTCTTACTGGAAATAAGTGATATCTCATTGTGGTTTTGATTTGCATTTCCTTGATGATTAGAGATGTTGAACATTTTTTCATATGTTTGTTAGCCATTATTCTGTCTTCTTTAGAAAAGTTTCTGTTCATATCCTTTGCCCACTTTTTGATAGGGTTGTTTGATTTTTTCTTGTTGATTTTCCTGAGTTTTAAGTAGATTCTAGTTATCAGCCCCTTACCAGATGTGTAGGATGTGAAAATTTTCTCCCATTCTGAAAATCCCAAGAATTCAACCAAGAGCCTCCTGGAATTGATAAAAGAATTTAGTAAAGTCTCAGGATACAAAATCAATACACAGAAATGAGAGGCATTCATATACACCAACAACAATCAAATTGAGAACCAAATCAAAGGCTCAATACCCTTCACAATAGCAACAAAGAAAATAAAGTACCTAGGAATATACTTAACTAAGGAGGTAAAAGACCTCTACAGGGAGAACTATGAAACACAGAGGAAGGAAATAGCAGAGGACATAAACAGATGGAAATCCATACCATGCTTGTGGGTCGGCAGACTCAACATTGTTAAAATGTCTATACTACCCAAACTGATCTACAGATTCAATGCAATACCTATTAAAACCCCAATATCATTCTTCACAGATATAGAAAAAATAATTTTACGCTTCATTTGGAACCACAGAAGACCCCACATATCAAAAGCAATTCTAAGCAATAAAAACTAAATGGGAGGTATTAATATGCCAGATATCAAACTATACTACAGAGCTGTAATAATTAAATCAATTTGGTATTGGCACAAAAATAAGAATATTGACAAGTGGAACAGATCTGAGAATCCTGATATAAAACCATCCTCCTATAGCCATCTAATCTTTGACAAAGCAGACAAAAACATATGCTGGGGAAAAGAATCCCTATTCAATAAATGTTGCTGGGAAAACAGAATAGCCGTTTGTAGAAAGCTGAAGCACTCTCACAAAAATCACCTCTCACAAAAATCAACTCACACTGGATAACAGACTTAAACCTAAGGTATGAAACTATTAGAATTCTAGAGGAAAATGTTGGAAACACTCTCCTAGACATTGGCCTAGGAAAAGAATTTATGAAGAAGACCCCAAAGGCAATCACAGCAGCAACAAAAATAATAAGTGGGACATGATCAAACTAAAAAGCTTCTGCACAGCCAAAGAAACAGACATGAAAGCAAACAGACAACCTACAGAATCAGGCAAAGATTTTATTTCATTTAACCTATTTTGAGTTTCCTCTAGAGTTATCTTAGGACCTCTGTTGAAAATTAGAAAAATAGAAAAATAAACTAAAAATCTAATGATCCAGCACAAAACTTTAGCCATTCAGGGGAGACTCAAATGTGCATAGGTTGAAAGATCATTAACTCTGAAACAGCATTTTCTTTTTCATTCGGCATTGGTAACTCTTCCAACTCACACTCTGTGGTAAGGCTTTTCAATGAAGGACACTTTACCCCGAGCACTGAGCGTTTTCTTCCACCATCAGAAAACCTTTTTCATTCCACTCTTTGAATTAATTCAAGAAAAATGAATCACTAGTTTATTATTCAGAAGGCACTATTGATGGTTAGGTAAGAGCCTTTCATTGCTCTAAAAGCAATATTTGTTATTCATTAGTGTGGTTTCTTTATTCAAGAGATTTTACTCCCATTGCCTCTATGAATACTTGTTACTGAATCTCTTGCCTGGGCGCTTCATTTGCTTCTGTTTCTTTGCATCACTAATAACCCAGTCTTTTTAAGCCAGTGTATCACTAAATTGCATTTATTTTTCTTTTTGAATAAAAAAACAAAGTATATGGTGTTTTATACTTCTCATCATGTATTGCTTTTTCATGCTTGCTTTAAATATATACTAATGACATTATATTTTTCAAAATCTTATTCTCCTTAAATATAAAGAAATGAGTCTGTGAAACTATGTAGCACTTAGAAACCTTAGATATAAAGGATTAAATGCCATAAAGATAATCATTAGATGCAGTTTCAGGGAAAAAATAACTTAAATTCCAAAATATTATTGCTATTAAATTCATTATTGGGTTTAAGTCTGATGCATAAGATATCGTCTTGAGTGGCATTCCTGGTTGAACAGTAGTCCATGTTTAATTTTCAAAAATAGAAATATGCTTTCTAAAAAGAGTGCACTAATTTTCACATCCACCTGCAGTGTATGAAAGTAATGTTCAGTTTTACATGCTCATCTATTATTAAATTTTGTCAATAAATTACTTTTTATAAACCACTATAAAAGCAATTATAACAATATGTTAATTTGAATATATATTTAATCATTAGTGACATTAACAACATTTTTGGATGTTTGTCTTTATCTTTTGTCATTGCTTAGTCATATTCTATTTTATACTTTATATTAATTGTTGAAACTCTGGGAATGCAAACCTCTTATGATAAGTATTTCAGACATCTTCTCTGAATCTTGTATTTGCAAATACTCTATAGTGTCTTCAAATATATGCAGACACACACAAATTTATATAATAAAACTTATCAATTTTGTCTTCATCTCTGTCTTTCTGCCTACTATCACTGCCTAGACAATGGGGTTCCATTAGCAATAGCTGCTTTAACATTTAGGTACATCTCTCTCATTTTTGAAAACATCTTTGGTTTCTGGAACAAGGTGATATCTTTATATCTGCTTGAGTGCAATACATATGTTCCTGAACGACCTTGTATTCTGCAAAGGCACTGCTTACTATCCCAGGGCTTATGAGGGAAATGGCATTGACCAAAGCCTATGCAGCTATGTAAACAGAGAACTAACTGAAATAATAATTGGTGTCTTGTGAATTCACTTGGACACTCTGGGCAAGCAGCACAGGTTCTGGAGCTTGCCTGAGGGAATATTAAATCTGCACCAAAACAATAGAGAGAAAGTCTGGCTTGTAGGAGACACTGAATCATTGCAGAGAAAAATAGAGCTCTGAGCACCTGCCATGAGCCTAGAACTCTGCAAGGGTATGATAGTGGCTCTCTAGAGTGAGTATGATGAGTATAGGGACTCATTTTCAATTCCCTAAAATGGAGGTGATAGGACCCTTCCTATGAAGCACCCAAGCAAGATGCAGACAGATGTTTTGTTGAAGGTTCAAATTTTCTGCCACTGTTTTGGGTTTTTTGTGTTTTTTTTTTTTTTACTTCAGAAAAATAAGATATGAAAACCCACAAACTTTTAAATTATAATTTTACCCTCATTAGAAATGATGTTAAGTGAAATTTGCTGTTAGAAACATGTATTATTACAGAAAAAATTCCTGCAAATATTATGAAATCAGATACTATAAAATAGCTTTGGTAATTTTGAAAATTTGGAAAAAGTTTTAAAATTGAAACTTAGAGCTTATATTTAATTGTTTTAAAAAAGCAGAGGTCTCATAAAAATTGGTTTAAAAGGCCACATTTCAAAATGTTGCTATTTACATTTTTATAGAGCACAAAACTTTTTTTTTTTTGGACTTGAGTTTACTTTGATACTTTTGATTCTTATTCATATTTTCAATCTGATTCTTATTCATATTTTAAAGTACTTTAATTTTTAAAAACAAAAACTAATTAATTTTCTCTATATCTTGCATACTTAGATTTTTCACTTCTTGCTCAAACTGAGATTATATTTCTTTCTGTTTTATAACTCTCAAAGTTTTTATTAACCAAGACAAAATGTCTGCAATATAGAGAATAAAATAATAAATACTGCTGATAATTTTTTCTAATAGCAGATTGTCCTAAATTCCTGGAATAAATCCTGTTTGTCCTGATTCATTTTGATTTAGGTACAGTAATGAGCCCCATACCTATGTTTTGGTCAATGATATAAGGTATACAGAACAATGGTCCCATAAGATTATAATACAGCTGAAAAGTTCCTGTCACCTAGTGAAATCACAATCATGATTATGCTTTAGCATAGTGTATTATTCATGTATACATAGTGATGCTGATGTAAACAAACCTACTGTGCTTCCAAGCATATAAAAGTATAGCACATACAGTTATACATAGTACCTACTACTTGGTACTGATAATAACCAACTGTGTTACTGGTTTATATATTTACTATACTATACTTTTTATGGTTCTTTTAAAATATGCTCCTACTTATAAAAAGAAGTTAACTGGAAAACAACCTCAAATAGGTCTTTCAGGAGGTATTCCAGAAGAAGCCATTGTTATCCTAGGAGACAACAACAGCTCCATGTATGTTGTTGCTCCTGAAGACCTTCTGGTGGGGCAAAATGTGGAGGTGGAAGACAGTGATACTGATGATCCTGACCCTGTGTAGGCCTAGGCTTATGTTTATGTTTCTTAATTTTTAACAAAAAAAGTTTAAAATATAAAAAAAATTAAAACTTTCGAAAACAAAAAAATCATAAAGACATAAAGAAATAAAATACTTTTTTATAGTTGTATGATGTGTTTGTGTTTTAAGCTAAGTGTTACTATAAAAGAGCCAAAATTTGTTTTAAAAGTTTGTTAAGAAAAAAAGTTACAGTAAGCTAAAGTCAATTTATTATTGAAGAAAGAAAAAAATATTTTTGTGAATTTAGTGTAGGCTAAATGTACAGTGTTTCAGAAGTCTACAGTAGTTCTACAGTGATGTCTACAGTAGTCTACAGTGATGTTCTAGGCCCTCACATTCATTCACCACTTAGTTACTCACCCAGAGTAACTCCCAGTTTTGCAAGCTCCATTTATGGTAAGTGCCCTATACAGATGTACCATTTTTTTATCTTTTGAACTGTATTTTTACTGTACATTTTCTATGTTTAGATACACAAATATTTAGCATTGTGTTACAATTGTCTAGAGTATTCAGTGCAATGACATGCTGTACAGGTTGTAGCCTAGGAGCAATAGGCTATACCATATAGCCCAGGTGTATAGTAGATTATACCATATAGGTTTTTGTAAGTGCACTCTATGATGTTTGCACAATGACAAAATCACCTAATGATGCATTTCTCAGACTGTATCCCTATTGTTAAGCAATGAATGACTGTACTACTACATGGTTAGCTTTTCTAATATTTTATTTATATTTTATCATTTATTCAAAATAAAATTAATCTATAGTATTCTTTGTGTTAATTTATGCTAGCTTTGTAAAATGGGTGAGATTTGTGTATGTTCTATAATCTGGGACATTATGAATAAAATTGAAACTGTTATGTATGTCAATTTTATTAATTTATATTTTATTATGAAAGCATCTATTTGTTTAGGTTTTAAAATCTATTTATCCAAAGTGCACATCATGTTATTTTACATGATTTTATTATCTTTAACATCTGTGGTTATATATTACTTAATTTTTAAATTTATACTCATAGCTGGGCACTGGTATATAACATTTAAAAACAGATCAGTATTATTTTTCAGGTTATATTTCCATTGTTATATTGATTTTACAGATTTTGACTTAGTATAAAATGATTATATTTATATCCAAAAAGAGAAAAATGTCTAAATGAAAATGTGAAGTCCGAGTAAATAACATTTATCTAACACAATGAACAATGTATAATCAAAGATAAAGAAATAGGTTCTACTCCCAGATATCTATGACCTTGAATAATTTACTTAATTCATTTTCTATATAATTTACATAATGCTTGTCATTACAACCTGGATCTCAGTAATACCACTTGAAATGAAATGTTCACCTGGGAAGATACATGTGTGTGTATGTATGTGTGCATGAGTGTATGCATGATCTCTTTTTATAAAATAAACTACCTTTAGAAATAAATGATAATGAAAAAATGAAAATTAAGCTTTTATCTATTTCAACCACAGATTTTGGCAAATGTATACTAAAATCCTTCAGAGGTCTGACACATTTTTCCCCCTTAATAAAAGGTTTTATACCCAAGTATCCAAATCTCATTAACTCTGTCAATATGAACATGGGTATATCCTCAATGGGAAATCTTTCCTAGAATTTTCCCATTTGATTAACACCTTACATTTTCTCATTTGATTAAATACTTTAAATTGAATGAAGGACTCCAGGGAGCCCTTTTTAGGCAATGAAAAAGTATTAACCTTTTCATGAGTGGCAGCACCAGTATTTGTTAAACTTTGAATTTAGTTTCTTAAATAGAATTCTTTTTGACTGACAGTGTACTTACAGACTGTCCAAAACTCTTCTTGCTATTTATAAAGAAATGGATGCAATATAATTGGTCAAATTCTTCAAATACAGAGAAATATTCAAATGAAAATTTAAAAATGGGTAAAATTAATTGAATAGTCTTATCTGTCTATAATAATGCAAGTGTACAGTCTTTTAAATGACTATTGATACAGGACTCTTAATAACATCATAATGAATAATAATTTATCACTGTCCAAAATCAGTACTGATCTAGGTAATATGAAGTCAAGATAGACTCAAGGTATAGATGATATTGCCAATTATGTGTGAAGTCGAATAGTGTAATGCTTTCCACATTGGTTTAGAATTAGAAGACCTACTTTTGATCCGGCTTTGTCATTTACTACCAGCATGTGCATAGAAAAGTAAATTCTGCAAAAGTTCCAATGGAAATAACACTCACAATAAATCTTTATTCTTCTAGAGAATATGTTTTCATATATAACTGCTACATATAGGTTCTTTATTTCCTTCATCTCTAAAATAGGAATAATCATGATAATACTTTCTTAAAAGGCTTTCTTAAAATAATGCATGTCCATAATAAGCATGCAATGCTTGATAGATATCCTTGTGCTTTATCTATTGTTATTATATTGAAAAGAATACGCATGACAACAATGGTTAGCATTTAGCCTCAAATGACAGAACATTTTTTCAGCTTTTTCTTTAATTTGCAGTTAAAAACCTGAAAGTAGAGTTTATAAGAATAGAATATGGTTACCTGTTATACAGATAGAAATAAAAACCTCCTATGTTATCTTGATAATAAATTTGAAATAGATTCATCAATTGGGTGTTTATTTAAGCTGTGTAAGGGTTCATTCTGCAGTAAATCCATTCTAACTGCTTTACAGGAAGCTGAGTAGGAGGTGGCACATCTTAAAAGCAAATGGTCTATCAACATGGATATCTCTTGAGCTTTTCTTGATATTTTCTAAGAAAATATTCAGACATTTGTGTATTACTGGAATTCCAATTCAAAATTCACTCATATACTTCATGCATTTAAGAAAATCTGGAATTTGTATTGATTAAAAAAAAAAAGTTGTTCTTGGCCAAAAACATCAATTGGCCTCATCTCCAGGGTGATCCTCCAATCTCAGGATGGATTGCCAAAGCTTTTTGATTTTCCTAATAGATGCCAAATTGTCACCTGAAAAAGCTTTTTAAAAGCAATACAAAATCAGTGTTGCTACGCTCTTGTTTGTATTTAAACTTGAATTGACTGTTAATTCAGTTCTTACTTCAAGTCTATAGAAAAATGACCCTTAAGGAAGTTAGTTTAATAGATGTGATGTTCAAAGACTGATGTTCAGTCTTTCATGTTTTTAGTTGCTATTTATATACATCAACAATCATGTAAACCCATTCAATAAAATGATGATCATTAAATATAATAAATTTTGATTCCAAATGGTTCTATTTAAAACATCCTATATTTTCTATGAAACTATCATTGAAGATATCACCTATGATGTTGCTCAATGTTCTTTTCTTTATTATATTATTTTTTTTGGAGAAGTTTTGGATTCATAGCAAAATTGAGAAGAAGGTCCAGGAATTTCCCATTTAGCCCTGGAACTGACACAGGCATAGATTTCTCCTTTATCAACATCTCCTACCAGAGTGATATTTGTTACAATTAATAAACCTACATTTACCCATCATAATCACTGAAAGGCCATAGTCTAAATTAGGGTTCACTCGTGGTGCTGTACCTTTTATGGAATTGAACTCGTGTATAGTGTATTTATATATAGATATATGTGTAATAACAAAAATATAATTATAGTATATTACAGAGTATTTACAGTACCATTAAATGTCTGTGTGCTCTGCCTACTTTAATTGTCCCTCCCAACTCCACCCCTCCATCAGCAAGCACTGATCTTTCACTGTCTCCACAATATTACCTTTTCCAGACTGTCATATAGTTGGAACCCTAAAATATGGAAACTTTTCAGATTGGCTTCTTTGACTTGGTAATATGCATTTAAGGTTCCTCCATGCCTTTCCATGTCTTGATACTCATTTCATTTAAGTGCTAAATAATATTTCATTGTCTGCACATACTGCAGGTTATCCACTCACAGAAATACATCTTCGTTGCTTCCAAGTTTTGGCAATTATGAATAAGGCTGCTATAAATGTTCATGTGCAGGTTTTTGTGTGGATGTATGTTTTCAGTTTGGATAAAAACCAAGGAGTATTATTGCTGAATCATATTTTAAGAGTATGTTTAGTTTTGTAAGAAACTGATAAACTATCTTCCAAAATGGTTGTGTCATTTTGCATTCCACCATCAATGAATGAGAGTTCTTGTTGCTTCATATCTTTACTAGTATTTGGTATTGTCAGTTTTCTGAATTTTGGCCATTCTAGTTAGTATGAATGGTATCTCTTATTGTTTTAGTAGGCATTTCTCTGACAACATATTATGTGGAGTATCTTTTCATATGGCTATTTGCCATCTGTACATTTTCTTTGGTGAGGTGTCTGTTCATAGCTATGGTTAATTTTTTAACTAGATTTCTTGCTTTCCTATTGGTGAGTGTTGAGTTCTTTGTATATTTCAGATAACAGTCCTTTATCATATTTATCCTTTCCAAATATTTTCTTTCAGTCTGTGACTAGATATTAATCTTGTAATATACAAGTTTGTCATAATCAATTATTAGTTCCAGGAGTTTTCTTGTTGTTTTTGTTGATTCTTTTGAATTTCCTGCATAGATGATTATGCCATCTGTAAGAAAAGACAGAATTATTTCTTTCTACCAAATTTACTTCATTTTATTTTTCTTATCATCTTATTATCTTATCGCATTATCTAAGACTTCCAGTATGATGGTGAAAAGCAGTAATGAAGGAGGATATCCTTGTCTTTTTCTTGATTTTAGTGGGAAAGCTTCAAGTTTCTCACTAATAACTACAATTTTAGCTCTAGGGTTTGTGTAGATATTTTGTATAAAGTTGAGGACATTCTTCTCTATTCCCAGTTTACTAAGAGTTATTATCATATTTGGGCGTTATGTTTCATGAAATTCTTTTTCTGCATCTATTGATATGATCATGTCAATGTTTCTGCTAAAGAGCAGAAAGCTATTTTTTTAATGCTACATATCTGTCTCTGGAGAAATTAGTATCTTCCTAAGTATGTATAAAAATTACAAACCTTATTATACCTCATATTTTGCCATTTCTGGCAGGTAGCTCAAAGATTGTGATTAATCACAAGAGAAATATTAGGCTGGTTGATTTCAAAGTTTGCTCTTTTTACAGTTTATTTTGTTCCTTCTCATAATTTTACAAGCTTCTATAAAACTCTTTAAAAATGTAAGCATCAAAAACAGATAAATGGAGTTTTAAAATAATTTGGTGACTTTATATTATCATAATTCATTATTTGATTAACTTTCCCCACTTTATATGGCATATCACAAATCATTATATGAAAAAGTATAGTAATTTATACATTTATGATGTATTTTAAAAATTAACTAGAAGAAATGAGGATAACAAAAATTTTTAAAAGACAATATTCCTGAGGTAATATAGATATAAGATTATTCAATTAATTTTATCTTTTATTATAAAATTTCCATTTGAGTATTTTTATGTCAACAGTAGTCATAACTCTGAAAACCTAAAAGTTTTACTATACTAAATAAACATTTAAATAATTAAGTAAACTATTATGTAGTTATTATAAAAGTTACCACAGTTTGTAGGCTGGCTTTTTATAAATGTTTTATTTGCAGACTTATAGTCTCTTTTGCATAACATAAGCATAAATATAATATTTTTCACTCAGCTGTGAGAGTACCATAAAAATTCTTCCCAGAAATTTTTTATGAATAATTGCTTCCCTGTTCATTCCACAGAAATCTTATATTATGCATTTTACCCTTTCTTGTCCTATTGTTTTTTAATATCATTACTACATCTTCCTGATTTTAAAATAATGATGGCAATACTTTTTCAAATATTCTTTCAAATATTCAATATTCCGAACTTCTTGGAAAAGGTTTTTGTTCATTTTCTTTCTCATTCTGTCATTTTTTTCTACTTGTATGCATTTCTGTACCCCCTACTGTTGACCTTTCACTTGTCCTGCTGTAATTCCTCTAAAATTAACAGTAACATTAATAAGTATTAAAAATAATTAACAGTTTTTAAGATAAAATTGTAGCTACCTGTTCACTAGTTTGCCATTCAATGAAATAGGGAATACATGAGGAGGCAAAGTAAATTTTTGCCTTTTTGAGTATGTGTGCATGCTTGTGTATGTTTAGTTCTTGTATGAATTTCTGGATATGAGTGTGCATGAGAAATGTGTATGTATGAAACAGGAAAGGAAAAAGAAAAAGAGATATTAAACAATTTTGTAATTTTTATCATTAAGTTTTTCCTGGACATTCAAGTGAATATGTATACCTGGAAGTAGTGTTTGGGGAACTATTTGAGGCCTAACCAGATTAAACCACATATCATCTTAGACATGTCAGGACGAGTATAGATAGTAAGAAAAGATTATGTTTGGTGAACCTGGAAGCTTAAGAGTTAGGCAAACATGCTAACTATATTGGGAATAAGCCACCCAAAAGTAAAATCATAAGATATTAAATAGTAGTATCTTGGAAATATAAAGGAAGAAAAAGCTTTAAGAGTGAAATGACATCCTAAGTTAATGTTCTAATCTGTTGGCTCCATATTCTGGCTGCTCCTCCTTTCAACCATGTTTGATGAGAGCATAGGAGAGGATAACCTGCTTCATAACTGTACTTCTTGAATACAAAAAATAGGGCTCCAAAAGTAAAACACAAAAGTCATTGTTATTTTTATTGTAAGTGGCCCAGTCTATGAAAATGCAGCTCTCACAAACACTGTGAATTTTTATGTGTTCAATTCAAATCAACACCTTTTACGTAAACTTATAATTGTGCCTGAGGCATCTAACATTATAGATTTAATTATGACTATCTGAGGTGAGAGCACTTAAAATCTACTCTCTTAGCAATTTTCAAGAGTGAAATACATTATTAATATTATCTATAGTCATAATGTTGTACAATAGGTCTCTTGAATTTATTCTCTCTGATTGAAATTTTGTATTCTTGGACCCACATCAACACAGCCCTCCTGCCCTCAGCCCCTGGTAACCACCATTCTCCTCTCTACTTCTGTGAATTTAACTACTTCAGATTCCACATATAATGAGATAATGCATGTGTTAACTAGCTCAATTTAGCCCTTCTACAATGTATACATATTTCAAAACATGTTATTTACCATAAATATATACCTATATTTTTTTCAATTATAAAATGAAAAAATAATATTCACAATCATTTGATATGTATCCAGCTTCTATAGAACTATGCCTTTGGGGATATTCAATATAGACTTCAGATTATTTTCCCAGCCTTTTCCATGTTTGACTTAGGGTCTATGTTCTGGTTACACTACACAGTGTACAATTTTCCAAACAATTGATACTGAGGCTAGTGTCCGGCACTCCTCCATGAATTGTCCTGACTTCCTTAACTAGTTTTAATTCTTATCTGTACTCCAATTACTTATCTATTACTTTCTAAAGGACTTCACTTTCTGAGGCAACTTCCTCACCTACCCAACATACATATACACAACTATAGAGAACTTTCATTTGCATTTTTGTAGCAAGCTATTAAACACAATAATTAGAGAAATATTAAATTTAAAAGAAAAATAATTGTATAGTTAAATCTAGAATATATGGTAGGTTAAAGAAATATTAATTTAGGTTTCAGATGAAACTTTGGCATGATTGGATTGATTTTCTAAAGCTAGGAAGATAATTTAAGTATAATAATTTTTGTGTATAAAGAATTAAAGCTTTTATGGAAAAATTATGAAAATAAAGATTTCTATACATTCCAATGATTAACCACAACTATTTTCTCTTGTTCATAACTTTGGATATACTTTTGATATCTGTCTATATTATGTTCTACTCATTAACTAAGATATTGCTAACTAAAAGTAATAGCTGAAGAATTTGTTTAAAATATCTATGAATGAGTCAAGTTCATTACACTCGTATCCAAACCAATCAATGCTAATGATAGCAACAAACATTTTTTCCCACATAATATATTTCAACAGATGTCAAGAATTTCCTAACCTATATAAATTTTCATTAATAAATTTCTTTTATTTTAATATCAGTTTTTCATAGTTGCAAGAATCCCTTCAAAATGTCTAAACCAGATAGATAGATGGATAAATAAATGATAAATAGATGAATTCTTTCTGGTGGTAAACTAATTGAAGGGATTATGAAATATACTAACAGATATAATAAAAGCAGACGTTCTTCCTATAAATATGTTAAATAGAGAAATTTATTTAAATCTTATGTTCAACTTGTTTAACTTTTAATATATGCAATATTAACACTTTTAAAAGTAAGTGAAATATTTTATTATAAAGTTTTCCTTTATTCTTTTTTCTTACAGTTTGCATTTTTCCTTTACTATTATTATTATTATTTATTTCAGAATATTACAGGGGTACAAACACTTTGGTTACATACATTACCTTATCACCACCCAAGTCAGAGTTATAAGCATGCCCATCACCCAGAAAGTGCACACCACACCCACATATGCTCACCATTAAATTGACACTAAATTATCATTTATTCTTTATAAATTATTAGTTTTTTTTATTTCAGCATATTATGGGGGTACAAATGTTTAGGTTACATATATTGCCCTTGTCCTGCTTCCCCCTCCCCCAGAATCAGAGCTTCAAGTGTGTCCATCACCCAGACGATGTGGATTGCACTCATTATGTATATGTATACCCATCCCCTTCTCCTCACTGCCATCTACCTGAGGCCCGATATATGTTATTCTTATATGTGCATTTAGGTGTTCATTAATGAAACCAATTTAATGATGAGGACATGTGGGGTTTATTTTTACATTCTTGGGATACTTCACTTAGTAGAATGGGTTCCAGATCTACCCAGGAAACACAAGAGGTGCTATATCACCATTGTTTCTTAGAGGTGAATAGTACTCCATGGTATACATATACCACATTTTATTAATTCACTCATGTATTGATAGGCACTTGGGTTGTTTCCACATCTTTGCAATTGTGAATTATTTTGCTATAAACATTCGAGTGCAGATATCTTTTTTTCATAGAGTGTCTTTTGTTCTTTTGGGTAGATGCCCAGTAACGGGACTGCTGGATCAAATGGTAGGTCTACTTGTATCTCTTTAAGGTATGTCCATATTGCACTAGTTTTTTTTTTTTCAGAGAATAATTTAAAAAGATTGCATCACTTTATTTGTATCTATAATGTTTAAATGGTTTCTTTTCAAAGTTCCTGATAGTTTTGCATTCTGAATTAAATTTGAACAGTTTTAAAGCACAACAATTATGCTTATAAAAGACTACTGATTTCTTCTATGGACATTTTTAAACACTCTAATTCCCATGTAAAATAGTATAGATTAGGTTCACATTGTTAATTCCAGCATTTCTAAGATCGAATGAAGCAAAAGTGATCAAAATGCTATTAATGATTTTACATTTTGAGGCCACATACACGGAGGCAAAGTAAAGTGGCTCAGGGAGTATTGATCCACGGGTTTCAAATAAATAACATTAGCAAATGATTAAGAATCATAACTGGAAATGTTTCTTCCAACATATTCTTGGTAAAGTGCTCATTTTAGAGTGAACATAAATAATTAAAAAAATTGAAAGGGCAATTTACTTAAAAGGAATATGCACCTTTCTTAAAGCATACCTTATTTGCTAATTGAAGATTAAATACCTTTATGTTCTATAATCCTAATGTTAATATTATATTCTTCAATATTAATTCTTAATATTGCATGTTTTTCAGAGTTCTACTGAGAAAATTGGTATAGTTATTTACAGTCATTCACTAAGCAAAAAATTACTTTAGCCCTTAAAGGCATCAATTAAGAAAATACAGGCATTTTCATCCACCAAATATATTTCATTAATTTTGACAGTAAATTTGAAATTGAAACATGAACACATTAACATAGCCTAGTAACTTTTTATTTTTATTTAAAACTTCATGAACTTTGCTATTATTAATATATAACAAAATATTTCAAATGGGTTGAATTTCAAGAAACATTTTTTAAAGTGTATATACATGAACATTTATACTTTCTAATATATTTGGTTACATGTATGTATATATATACACACACACACACACATACATATGAAGCCACTTCTGAAATGCATATAGTAATATATATGACTCATATATTAACTTCAGAAGATTCATTGAGTAGCATTGATCTTACTGTAATTTAAGCCCTATGAAGGTGACAAATACTTGCTATTTGTTAATGATATATTCAAATATCATCAGTGCCTGACACATGATACTTAAATAAGTGTTGAATAGAGAAGAACTGGATAACTAGATTTCTAGGTGTATCTGTATATCTATATAGATGTTTGTATCTAAATATAGGTATCTACAACTGCATGCATCAAGGATAAATAATGGCTTTTTAATTTATTTTAGACATTATAGTGCTTAAAATTTTCTGTTCCTAATTTATTTTTCTTATAAGAATGTATTACTCATATTCTTGGGGTGCTGTTTAAATTTTATAAAACAAATATTAGTAAGTATATCATTAGTTCTAGTGAAGTTTATTTAAATTCTTTTTACTGTGAGAGTTTAATATATGATAGATCTTAATGTCTTCTGGTTTATAGCCAAATAATGTAATTCAAAAATATGTTATTTTTCCTCTAAAGACATGATTTTAAAGCTGACACAAATTAATTTCAATGCTGAATATAATTTCCATTAAGGATACATATTAAGTATCTTTTAAAACAGAGATGAAAACATGTTTAAGATATAAATTAAAAGCTAAATTAGATAATTTATTGGGATAGTCTTCTGAGGATGTATGAAATATTTTAAAAACTGTGGAACATTTTTTTTTTTATTTATTTTTCAATCAACTTTGTGGTAATAAGTAAGTCTGCTGCTAAATAATTTAATTTCTGTAGAGTACACCCTATCCTTCTCTGACTGCTTTAAAGTCAGTTGTTTAAATTTGAGTAACTTTGGCAAATAAAATATGAGAAGTAAACTGTGCTACTTTCCAAGAAAGTTTTACTATCCCCAAATTGGTAACTATAGAATCACCTGTGCAGGTGGACCTGCCATCACCTAGATTCCTTTGTAACAATGTCAAACAGAGAAGATCCCCTCATTGAGTATTAATGAAAACAAAGCTTGAAGAGTACATTGAAATTTTTTGTAATAATCTACCAAGATTTTGGATTTATTTGTTACTATGCAAAAACTTTCTGCAGCTGACTGATGCAAACATGCAATGGCTACATAACAAAGATGTATCTTATGTGACTAACAAAGTATAAGAAATTCCAAACAGAACTCCATTTTGGGCTTCTTGTTTTCAAAATATTCTGTGCACACTTTGGCTTTCCTAATCTGAGAGACAAAGATTATCTGTTTGTCCCGTGCAAAAGGATAGAAATTTAAATTTAAGCTTGGATGTCAGATCTGGATGTCAGATCTCTTGTGAGGATGTAGTCTTTGGCCCTGATACATATCCTAACCTTAATACTGTTGTGATAATGTATGCTTTTCTGGTAATAATGTAGACTCATGAACTTCATCATTGGTTTCTGTGATTCTTCTTTGCAATCAAGATCTGATTAAATGCAATGATAGTCACCTTTCTATTCAAATAACTCTATCTATTATGCCTCTGAATCTCTAATTCATATTTTTGATATATTTGGCTCTGCTGAACTTTAGTTTTTTTTTTTCAATTTTGTATTTTAGTTTATTAATCTTATCTTTACCTGTATCTTAACAATTATTTTTTTTAACCAATTCATTGTGTTTTCATTTCAACCATTATAGCTCCCATACCTAGAAATTCCATTTGGTGTGTTTTTTGTGTACCTGGATATTCTTAATCGCTTCATTTGTTATTTCTTATTCTTCTGTTTAATTTCCTCTATTACTTAGAAGTATTTAATAGTATCAATTCATATTGTAGTATTAATATATACAACATCTGAAGTCTTTGTTGGCATGATTTACCCTTTTTTGTGATATTTACAAACATAGTATGCTTATTTTTTGCATACTTTGTAAGTTGTTTGGGTTTATATGAGGGTGAGTTCATGCCTATGCAACTTTACAATAGAAATTTGAATTAGTTTTATTTTGATTGTAGTCCTTCAAAATGAGGTTATGTTTTATTCACCAATAAATTCAATTTATAAGGACATTTTTATTTTATTTTTTTTTTCTTTTATTTCATCATATTATGGAGGTACAAACATTGTTAGGGTTACAAATATTGCCCCTGCCCCCTCCCTCCCCCCGATATGTCCAATGCCCTGGTGGTGTACATCACACACGTTATGGAAGCACACACCCCTTTCCTCCTCCCCACCCCTGCCTGCCCCCCACCTGTTAAAATTTTTTTTTTTTTTTAACATTTTGGTTACATTGTATATCTTTGCCTCTCCCTAAGAAGGGTTAGAGGTATGCCCTCCCCCTCCAAAATGCTCATCTCATCCCTAAGTTTGGGTGCCCCCCCACACACCGAATCTCTGGTGAGCATTGCCACCATTTGAAAACCAAAGTTTAAATCAGTCAGTACCAATTTGATGGCGAGTAGATGTGGAGCCCATTTTCCATGTCTTGTGTCGCCTCACTTTGGATAACGGGCTTAAGCTTAATCCAGGATAGCATAAATGGTGCTAGCTCACTGTCATTTCTTAGGATTGAGTAATATTCCATGGTAAGCATATACCACATTTTAGTTATCCACTCATGAATTGATGGGCACTTGGGTTGTTTCCATGACCGTGCAATAGTGAATTGTGCTGCTATAAACATTCGGGTGCAGATGTCTTTATAATAGAATGTCTTATGCTCTTTTGGGTAGATGCCCAACAATGCTATTGCAGGGTCAAATGGCATTTCTATTTTTAGCTGTTTGAGATATCTCCAGATTCTTTTCCACAAAGGTTGCACTAATTTGCAGTCCCACCAGCAGTGTAGGAGTGTTCCTGTCTCTCCACATCCTCGCCACCATTTGTTGTTTGGGGATTTCTTGATATAGGCCATTCTTACTGGGGTTAGGTGGTATCTCATTGTGGTTTTGATTTGCATTTATCTAATACTTAGAGAAGTTGAGCATTTCTTTATATGTTTGCATGCCATTATTCTGTCTTCTTTGGAGAAGTTTCTTTTCATTTCCGTCGCCCATTTCTTGATGGGATTGTTTGATTTTTTCTTGTTAATTTTTTTAAGTTCTAGATAGATTCTTGTTATTAGGCCTTTATCAGAGGTGTAGAGAGCAAATATTTTCTCCCAGTCTGTGGGTTGTCTATTTGCTCTACTGATGGTTTCCTTGGCTGTGCAGAAACTTTTTAATTTGATCAGATCCCATTTGTTTATTTTTGATGCTGCGGTGATTGCCTTGGGGGTCGTCCTCAAAAATTCTTTGCCTAGGCCAATGTCTGATAGAGTTTTCCCAACATCCTCTTCTAGGATTCTTAAGGTTTCATGTCTTAGGTTTAAGTCTGTTATCCATCTTGAGTGAATTTTTATGAGAGGTGAGAGGTAGGGATCCTGATTTGCTCTTCTGCATGTAGCTAACCAGTTTTCCCAGCACCATTTATTGAAGAGAGATTCTTTTCCCCAAT
>VSMD01038514.1:0-50180 GCA_008750895.1 Mirza zaza | reverse complement strand
TGGGTGACAGAGGGAGACCCTGTCTCTAAAAAAAAAAAAAAAAAAAAGAAAAAGAAAAGAAAATTGATGAGAAGAGCAATTGCACTTGTGTTTGTCTTCCTATTCTGCTTTGATTAAAATGCAGTTTACTTATTTGATACCAGTTTGCTAGGCTGAAATCATTTTTATTTAATTAAATTAATTAATTAATTAATTTATTTTTTAAGACAGAGTCTCACTTTATTGCCCAGGCTAGAGTGAGTGCCGTGGCGTCAGCCTAGCTCACAGCAACCTTAAACTCCTGGGCTCAAGCAATCCTGCTGCCTCAGCCTCCCGAGTAGCTGGGACTACAGGCATGCGCCACCATGCCCGGCTAATTTTTTCTATATATATTAGTTGGCCAATTAATTTCTTTTCTATTTATAGTAGAGATGGGGTCTCGCTCTTGCTCAGGCTGGTCTTGAACTCCTGAGCTCAAACGATCCACCCACCTCAGCCTCCCAGAGAGCTAGGATTACAGGTGTGAGCCCGCACCCGGCCTGAAATCATTTTTACATGTAAATAGTTCTAATTAAGTAAACTCTACAGCTAAAACCAACTGATAGTTACTTACGAATAGGAGAAATTCAAGAACTTGTCTCACCGTATCATGCCTGGAATTTAGTTAGTTGTGGTGACATACATTTCCCTCCAACCTATTCCGTGTAACTTATCTTTCCAGAGGTGATTTATGGTTAAGCTAAGAGAAGTGTATGCCCCTTCTTGATGAAACTAGGCTCTGATCTCATAAAAATGTCATTTTGTTTCTTCTCTGCTGCAATGACAGCTCCGCCTTGTGAGCCGTCCCCCTTTGGCTGTACCCGCAGTGGGAATTGGCACAGTTCACCTGCAGCAGCATGAAGATGTCCTCACCAAGACCTTCGCCTGATGACAACTCTTGGAGAAATACTACTTCCTTTTAAGAAAACTATCATAAAAGGAAAGGCCTGCTTCCTCTATTCTCTTTCTTTCCATTAGGTGACATGAAAAGACTGTCTTCCTCTAAGATGTTGGAATGGGTGTGAACAAATTTAATCTGGATTAGTTGAAATAATTAGGGGAATAGGTTATAAATACAAGAACGCAACCAGGAAATTTATCCTTGAAATTTCAGTGGTGTTATGGTTCGATGAGATCTGAGTGAGTGGTAGAACTAGGTCATTATCTAGATGATTTCAGACTCTAACGAACCATACACGACCAGGAAAAGTTCTTTAGCCTGAATTTACAGCTACATGGAGATGACCTCAACGCTGCCTCTTGATTGGTTTGATGCATGTCACTTTCACTAATTTTTCCCTTTTTTCAAAATCCTGAGATCAATAATATTTTATTCCATCTCATCTCTGGCGCTGCTTCCCAGCCACTGTACAGAATGTTTCAGCAAACACTAGCAAAACTAGATTATGATCATTCCTGGTTTGTGTTCCTCCAGGTAATAGTTTTACCCTGAAATCTAGGTGCTATTAAATACAAATCTCTGGGTGTATGATCTTCTAGCACTGTATTTGGATATAATGAAATTAATTTGTGATCTATTTTGCTGTAATCTCTTTTCCAAATGGTTCTTGCCATGTGATATCTTAATGGTGTTTAATCAATTTGGGTGTCTGATATGGAGATTTCAGCCTCTGGTTAATCAATCTTGCCTCTACCAGTCCCTGCTGCAGTATGATGTTTGTTTATGGTATTTAAAGAGCACTTTAACAGAGGGTCCTTCCCAGTGCCAGGTGCTTGGGGATTTCTTTAGAGGTCACCAACCAACTTCCTCAGTCTGAAATTAAACCTAGTACTAGAAGCATCACTAAACAGCTAACTATGCAGCCCCACTTTACTCAGCGAGGCTGAGCGGAGCCTCTACCATCTACTGTTCTCATGTCATCACAACACTTTTCCTAGAAGTGCTGGTGGAGTGAACTGGAACAAGCCCACGCCCTCTCCACGCCCTGACCAGTTTTAACAGCAACTGGTCAAGTCCTTCAGAATCATGTTCATATGGGTTGTTCTGGTCACAGTAGCAGATTTATGATGCACATCTTGATTTAACATTTCTATAGCACTCACATCCCTTTTCTTCTTATATACCTCAAAAATTCGTCTTTCCTGTGTCAAACCGTATAAATCATGTAATTTAGCACCACTCATGTAAATCAGGATGATTACAAAGGTCTATTTAATGAGAAAAGTTATCAATGTTGTATATTTTACTAGAAAAAAATAAAAGCACAATGTTATTTTTTTTCTCACATCTCTTGGTTTCTTGAATCAAAAGCCTAAGCAACAAATAAGATGGAAGATTAGGTCTTTAAAAAAAAAAAAAAAAAGTTTAGATCTCTCCAAATTTGCACCTCAAAGTCTGTTTATGATTTTTTGTTACACAGTCTCCAAACTTGAGGCATGAAATGTGTCTTCTGTCATCTTAACTCTCTTACTCTCAATTACTACTGCAACATGGGTCAGCATTTTTAATTACCTTGCAGGAAGAGACCATTTGAAGAATTTCAAGTCAAATACTCATTACATTATTTTACTTTATTCCTTTTAAAAATTTAGCAATGTTGGGCCGGCACAGTGGCTCATGCCAGTAATCCTAGCACTCTGGGAGGCCGAGGCGGGCGGATCACTCAAGGTCAGGAGCCTGAGCCTGAGCAACCAGCCTGAGCAAGAACAAGACCCCATCTCTGCTAAAAATAGAAAGAAATTAATTGGCAAACTAAAAATATATAGAAAAAATTAGCCAGGCATGGTGGCTCATGCCTGGAGTCCCAGCTACTTGGGAGGCTGAGGCAAGAGGACCGCTTGAGCCCAGGAGTTTGAGGTTGCTGTGAGCTAGGCTGACGTCAAGGCACACTAGCCCCGGCAACAGAGTGAAACTCTGTCTCAAAAATAAATAAATAAACAATGTGATATGTGTATCCCATTTATATCTATTATCTATATGCATCTATGCCAATTTCATGTTCAATGAAGAACTGAACTAAAATTGGGTATCAATGAGTGGAAATATTAGCAGCCATGGAAAAATTTTAATTGTGTCTAAAAGGACACCATTATCATTAGTAAAATAAAATTTTCCTTGTAAGAACTATTTTCTCAGTTTTCCATATATATGATATTTGGGAAAAATATTCCGAAGCATAGACTTATTTAGTCTGACTGTATTACCTTCGAAGTTTTATTACTTTTAAAGATTCCTTGACTGAAAGTAGAAACACCATCCCTTTTTCAAAATTGAGGAAATAAGGGCTCGCATAGGAAGGAAGTCACAGATTAAGACTTTTGGGTCGTGAGTTTCCAAAAGCTTCACCTACATTTTTCTTGGATGTACTTGGGTATTTGGTTTTCATCTTCAGCTTCTCATAGAGTCCAGGCTTAAACTATCATATTTTGGGAAATTTGGACAAAATGTTTAAATCTGCAATATTTATTACACACTATTATACAAATAAACAACTCCTAAATTACTGTTTAGAAATAGTAATTCTTTGTCATGTTTTATTTAAATCTGATACAGCAAAATCTAAAGCAGACTCATTTCCCTACTACCGATTGAGAAATTGGTTAATTTTAGGAAACTTTGATTAAACTTGTATTACTTTAGTGTTGTTTCCCTGTGTCTTCTCTGACACATATAGAGAACCAGCCATAGTTGAACCAAAACAAAAAATGTCCCTTTGAAAGAGCAGAATGATATTTCATCAACCAATATTTTATTGGATACCTCTTCCATACATGGCATTGTTGTGGACCTCAGAAATATATAGACATAAAAGATGAAATAAGTTACCCTCTATCCTCAGTGGTGTAACAATCTATTTGAGAAAACAAAGCATTTTACATAGAGAAATGTCGTATGTGCTAAAACAACATGAAAGGTCAAGGTACAGTGATATTCCTGATAGATGTAGATTAGGTGGCATATTGTGGTTAGACAAGGAAACGTCCCGCACAGCTTGCAGTGGCAGAATGGTTGAAGAATAATTCACAAAAGTTATCCAGAGTTTCAAAGCTCATTCCCAGGCCATTATTGAGATATGGCATTATCTCAGAAATGGGCAATAAAGAGAGACATAGAATTTTTTTCCATATTATTTGAGACTCTAATTTTATGAGAATGTTTTCAAACAATGTTAGATTGAAACAAATGAGAGGGGATCATAATTTATAGATTTGTTTCATTTATATGCTAGAACACCTGTTTAAACAATCATTAAATATTTACTCTAAAAAAAAAACTTGACTTATTGTGTCCATTCCTGCAGATTTAAGAACCTCTTAAAAATGAGAAAATGATGTTAAATGAGTATGAAAACGGAGAATTTAGTTTTCACGGAGGTTTAAAAATCAGTCAATTTGAAATGGATGTTCAGAAGAATCATCTAAAACTTAAGGTTATTGCCTTTATTACCAGTTTGGGACCTCAAAAAATTGCTTCAGTTTTGGAAATACAAATGATCTCAGTGCTTTCAGCAGCGGAGATTTTTATTGAATTGTATGGAGTTAATACTAATGAAAAAGATAGCTTTTTAATGCATTATTTGTCTTGAAAAGGGGCACACTGCTGATTTCTTTTATGTGCTGAGCCCTGGCCACGGAGCTAACACCAAGCTACACCAGTGCATGACCACAAACCACTGACTGGCACCAAAACTGCTGAGGAGCCTGCAGGGGGCAAGGAGTCCCGGCACCTTGGATGACAGCGGGGCGCGGGCTCCCCTCCCGGGCCTGGGAAGACCAGGCTTTCCCCGCGCCCTCTCCCCTCCTCCTGGCCACCCCAGCCAGGCTCACGGTTCCCATTACCTGCTCATCTTGTGTCTGCCGTCCAAGCCGTTTTCCCTGAGTCAAGAAGATCTGCTTCATTTTCGCTGCCTTCCCAAGATCTTCGTCCCAGACGTGGCGCCAGGGCTGTGAGGAGACGCCGTCACCCTCCGCCGTCCGCGGGCCCGCGAAGGGGCGCCCTAGGGCGACTCGTCCTTCCTGCTCTCCAAGCCAAAATCTTTACGGTGGAGGCCACGGAGCTTCGGGGACACCTGGCTCCCCGCTGGCTCGTCACAGCCTCTGGATCCCAACGCTAGTAAGGCGACAGGGTCTGACCATGGCCTCCGTCGAGGGAACATCGCTTTCCCGCCTGTCGGACCAGTAACGGCGGCCGGGCGACTCCGGTGAACACAGTGCGGAGGGTTGGGTCGGTGGTGGGGGGCGAGGGGGTCCCCCAGAACTCGGGGTTCTGCTGCGCGTGCGCGAAGGCTGAGGTAAACTGTCCTAGGAAAATGTCTCTGCAGCCCGCGCTGTGCCAGCCCGGGCTGCGGCTCCGCGCCCCTGACGCTGGTGGGGCTGTCCCGAGCTGTCTCAGTGGTATTTATTGCGCCCCTGCCCCGCCTGAGGGCCGGCCTCACAGAGCCGCCCGAGCCGCGCGGAGCGGACCGCTAGCGCCAAGCACCGCGCAGACACCTGGGATTGGGCCGAGCCCCCCGCGGGCGGGCACCGGGGACGAGACTGAGCACCGCGCAGACGGGCACCTGGGAGGGGACTGAGCACCCCACGGACAGGTACCTGGAAGGGGTTGAGCACCCCATGGGCACCTGGGACGGGGCTGAGCACCCCGCGGACGGGTACCTGGGAGGGGTTGAGCACCCCATGGGCACCTGGGACGGGGCTGAGCACCCCGCGGACGGGTACCTGGGAGGGGTTGAGCACCCCATGGGCACCTGGGACGGGGCTGAGCACCCCGCGGACGGGTACCTGGGAGGGGTTGAGCACCCCATGGGCACCTGGGACGGGGCTGAGCACCCCGCGGACGGGTACCTGGGAGGGGTTGAGCACCCCATGGGCACCTGGGACGGGGCTGAGCACCCCGCGGACGGGTACCTGGGAGGGGTTGAGCACCCCATGGGCACCTGGGACGGGGCTGAGCACCCCGCGGACGGGTACCTGGGAGGGGTTGAGCACCCCATGGGCACCTGGGACGGGGCTGAGCACCCCGCGGACGGGTACCTGGGAGGGGTTGAGCACCCCGTGGACACCTGGAACGGGGCTGAACACCCCCGCGGGCACCTGGGATCTGTGCCGCCACTGCCATCTGCCGGCCGACTGTCGGGCTTGGCCTCCGCCTGCATCTGACCCCTAGTTATGCGCTGCCCGGGCGGGGCCTCGGGTGGCTGGGAGGGCAGGCGCCCCCGGGAGCATGGAGAGGTACCTGCTGAAGCCCATGCAGAGAACGACTCCCTGAACACCCTCCTGCGGGCTCTGCAGGTGCTGCCAATAGGAGAAGGCAAGGATGAAGAAAAGTACATTGATGTGGTGATTAATAAGAAATGCCATGTGAATATAGTTTAGTTTATTGTAAGTTTCCAAAATTGCCTAGGTATAAAATCTTTTTATTTTAATAGAGTATTTGCAAATTTCAGAAATAATTATTTATAATTATAGCCAGAGGTGGAATGATTACATGGATTCATCAGCTATCATATGTCATGGGCCCACCCCAGGCCCACTTGGGGCTGCACACAGGCCCAGGGAGGGTGTGGTTGGGCAGGGGAAGAGGCGCACATCTGCGTGCAGGGCCCCTCTCTCTCCTCTGGGGCTGGAGGGTGGATAAGAGACCTGCAGCCTATCTGCCTCAGCAGAGCTCTCGGGTGTCTGCACCAGGCCTGGGCCCCACTCCTCCTCCTCAACCTCCTTCACTGCAAAGGTCAGATGGTCCTCAGCATCCTGACCCCCTAGCTCTTTGTTACCACCTCCCAAACCCACACCAGCACTGTCCTTCCTTCCCTTTTGTCTCTCCTCCAGGATGTAATGGGTGTCTGTGTTTGCAGGGTCCCTCTCCCAGCTTGCACTGACTCAGCTGCCCTCTGCATCTGCCTCCCTGGGAGCCTCGGCCAAGCTCACCTGCACCCTGAGCAGCAGGCACAGCAGCGGCACTATCGTGTGGCAGCAGCAGCAGCAGCAGCAGCAGCAGCCAGGGAAGGCCTCTCGGTGTATGATGTGTGTTAACAGTGATGGAAGACACAGCAAGGGAGATAGAATCCCCGATCGCTTCTAGGGCTCCAGCTCTGGGGCTGACCACTACTTAAACATCTCCGGCATCCAGTCTGGGGACAAATCTGATTGTGTGCTGTGTCTCATAACTCTGGTGTGTCACTTGGGCAAAGCACGCCGATTGAGATGCATGGAGAAGTTGTACAAAGAGGTTTCTTTACTCTGCCTCCATTCTTACTCTGCCTCCTTTATTTATGCTGCAACATGACTCCAAGACAGAGTGTCTAGTTCACAATCCTCAAAAATGGCGGTTTTTTTTTTTTTTTTTAATTTTGCAAAAAAAAAAAAAAAAAAAAAAAGCCAGAAGCATTCTGATTCCTGTGAAGAATTCCCTGGGCACCAGGTTGCTGGGTCAGGCTCCTATAGAACGCACAGGTCGGAAGTAATGATCATGGCATCCCCTGCTGGTCTCTACTTGTCACTGCAGGAGGCATGCAAAGACACTTCTTTCCGGATTTAAACACTGGGACTCAGATACACACACGCCTCACTCCTATCTCACAAAGTTCATTTTAATGACCATCCTAAGAAGGTAAGTTTACTTGTGACTTAAGAATTTTTGGTATTCTATCAACATACTAGAAATCTCACTCTAGAAAAATAGAGCTACAACTAATGAAAATTTGTACATAACGGGAGGGAAAGTTTTAAACCCATTGGTTGCTCCCCAAATTTTCTCAGGTGTCAGGTGTCTAGGTTTTATGAGTGTGGGACAAGGAGGAATTGTCCCCACCACAGTGCTGATGCCAATTGACATACAGTAATCTAAAGAGGGAGGAAAAATAAATGACCCTAAGGTCACCCTGACATGCCCTGATCTCAGAGTCTATTTGATTGGATGTGATGTTTTTCAAAAGAGGTAGCCCCAGAAACACTTCTGAAATTGTGGAGTGAGGACATCAGAAAACCTGCTCCACCACATAAGCAAAGAGAACACTTGTGTAATTATTTAAATTAATATTTTCAGAACTCTGGACAGTTACCAAAAGATTATGACAATCTAAGGAACATTAAAAATGATTAATAAAGTAGAATCTCCATGAGAATTAGAATCTCTGTGGTGGTTTTGTTTGGCTTGGTTTTGGTTTTACCACACATCCCCATTGCTCCCACCCTAGATCCACCATAGCCTTGAAAGCCAACAGCCTCAAAATCTCTGTAGCTGTGGACAGCAGAATAGCATTTCATTTGCTAAATAAAGCAACCAAATGATAGGTTCCGATGTCCCCAAAAAGTCCCTTGCCACCACTTGAGCTCTCTGGAAGCTCATGGAAAAGCCTAATTATCAGCACTTATTTGAACTGACTCAGAGCTTGCTTGGTATAATCTATCCCCAATATGTCAAAACAATCATAGCGATTAATATTGAAAGTGCCTAAGACAGTGATACAGGATGCAGTAACCAAAAGGCTGGCCAAAAAACTTAAAAGGCGAGACTGGGGTGTGAAAAGTCTTTAGGTGGTTTTGGTGAGCTCTGTCATATTCTTGGGGATCAAGAAGATCATTCAGGGCTGGGTACAGTGGCTCATGCCTGTAACCTAGCACTATGGGAAGCCGAGGCTGGAGGATCACTTGAGGTCAGGAGTTCGAGACTGGCCTGAGCAAGAGTGAGACCCACTCTCTACTAAAAATATATTAAAAAATTAGCCAGCTGTGGTAGTGTGCACCTGTAGTCCCAGCTACTGGGGAGGCTGAGGCAGGAGGATTGCCTGAGCCCAGGAGTTTGAGGTTGCTGTGAGCTAGGCTGACATTGCAGGCCTGGGGACCAGAGGGAGACTCCATCTCAAAAAAAAAAAAAGATCTGTATTCCCAGGGAAGTGTGCATGCCTAAGTAAAAACTGAGAAGGCAGTAAGCTTTCAACACTGGCTGAAACTGAAGATCTGTACATGGAGGAAGTGAAGGCCAAGGCAGAGTTGTAAAGTGATGGAATGTTGAAGGTATTCCACAATACACACACACAGCCTTTGGCAAAGGCTGAGAGATGTGTTGCTTCAAGGCATTTAAGAAAATCTCTGTCCAACAATTACCTGACCACTAATTATGCCTCAGTCATATAGGAATAAGGTAAACAACTGTGGATGGTGGTAACAGGATAAAACAGGGAGATACGGAGCAATATGAGAAAGAGGACGATTTTTCTCATGGATCTTAGGAACTAGTACAAATATATAACTCTCACCTCAAAGATGCTTTAGCCTAAGCGAGGAAGCACATCTCAGTGGAGTAAGAAGAGCATCAGTTCACAGTGGGAGGGATACTGTACCCATGAAAGGCTGAAAGGTTGAAATTTTTAACACAATCCTACCCTCCCAAACCTTTCTGACACTTGTTGTATGCTCAAGGAAGGAATATATATTTCTTTTAATAAGCTTTACATAAGTATTTTTAATGCATATGTACTTTTAAACATAAATAAACCAAAGTTAAATGAAAATAAAATTTTTCCTAATTTTTCTTATCAGAAAAGTAACAATCGCCTCTCTATATCATAAATGAAATGACATGATTTCCAGCTTCTAATAACAGCTCTAAGATGATGTTCATAAAAAGTTAATTCTGGCCGGGCACGGTGGCTCACGCCTGTAATCCTAGCACTCTGGGAGGCCGAGGCAGGTGGATTGCTCAAGGTCAGGAGTTCAAAACCAGCCTGAGCAAGAGTGAGACCCCCGTCTCTACTATAAATGAAAAGAAATTAATTGGCCAATTAAACATACATATACATACATATATATATATATATATATATATATATATATATATAAAAAAAAAAAAAGCCGGGCATGGTGGTACATGCCTATAGTCCCAGCTACTCGGGAGGCTGAAGCAGGAGGATTGCTTGAGCCCAGGAGTTTGAGGTTGCTGTGAGCTAAGCTGACGCCATGGCACTCTAGCCCGGGCAACAAAAGTGAAACTCTGTCTCAAAAAAAAAAAAAAAAGTTAATTCTGCTTAATGTGGGAATGAAACCTTTCTCCCAGCACAGATGAGTAAGGATCTATCCAATATTATTTAGCAAGCCCAAAGATAGTCTTAAAGTCTGTATTTTATTGTACTACTCTCCTTCTGTCCCTAGCATATCTTTTTTTTCCTCTTAATTATATTTTAGCTTCTTAAGTAAAATACCCACCATCCAGAAATGTTTTCCCTCAACTTCTTTAACCTCTAAAAATGTCATACACACAAACCGACAAAATATGTCAATAAACATACAGCCAAAGCATCTGACTGAAGTATTTTAGGCATTTTTATTTAATAAATAACTTCAGTAAATAGCATTGTAAAAAGTGAACTGTTAAAATTAAAAGGCACTTAAAACAAGAATGTGACTAGTATGAAACAAGATGGGCAACTCAAATAGTGAAAAGTAAATATACAGTGGTTTGTTACGGCACTAACTGAAAATAAGACTTGCGCAAGTGATAGCTGTTACACGGGCCATAGTACAACTTCACACGGTCATTAAAAAAGCAAATTTACAGCTAAAACTTCAAAGAAAAAGTCCTGATAAAAATGTCTTACCCCAAAACCGCAAACAAATACATTGAAGGATTAGGAGAGGTGATAAAAAGCACCGGCATTAAACAAAATAAAAATAATAAAATAAATTCAACTTAAAAGGTCCCCATTTAATGAACACTTTGTAAATTATGGCCTTTATGTAAATAGTGCCAAAATCAAGGACTCTTTAGCAGAAAATTTCCCAGCACTTTCATCTAAGGCTTGTATTTATAAAGAGAAGGCATAAAAGTTACCAAAGATTAAGTAACTCTTAAAATGGCACACAGGTTTTAAAGCTATTTGTTTTTCCTTCTTAACTCTGTAACTTTTTCCCATGGGCCTTTATAGAGCAACTGTTTTAAAAGTATTTTACACCAGTAACTCTAAACATCCTTGTCTTTCATATATATCATCAGTCACGTCTAATAGGCAAATAGCAAAATAACAGATTTAAAACAATCCTAAACTAGCTAGCAAGACATTTACTTTGGATTCTGTATAACTGAAAACTGACATATCTGTAAAGCTAAAAATCAGTTTCAATACATGATTAATAGAAACCCTCCTTGTGTTCAGTACTTTAGCACTGTATCCAATAACAGCTTGATTTCAATAGTCCAGGAAGAAAAGGTCAAAAAGGCACAACGTGACCTTAGCTGACGAGGATAACCATCCTGTCTCAAGTCTTTTGTCAGTCCCTGGCATGGATTATAACATTATTTTCAAAATAATAAAATTTTTTTTAATTATACATATTGTACATTTTCAAAACCTGCACATGAGTAAAACCATGGCAATATTGCCCTAAAGCTATTTTACTGTGACTATGGAAATTGCTACTTTTGCATTCAGTGCTGTGAAGTTTTGCACAGGTAGTACTTATTTTCCCTCATACTTCGGATTGACCACAGTTGTCACGGCACTCTTATAAATAGGATTTTCACCCTAAAAAAAAAGTGAGAAAAATTATTGGTTACTCTACTATAGTAAAATCATGTAGTATTACTTTATAAAGCAAAATTGAAAGTTACAGTTATTTTAAGAAGTTATTTCTATTTCATCTGTCCAGGTATCACAATTGTTTAAAAGACATTAAAATGAAAAACAAAAGCTTTGTTCTCCAAGTCTAATGATGTCCCTGTTTTCTGGCACTGTGTGAGTCCTTACTCCACCAGTGGGTTGATTTAAGACTGTCTTCCAGGGCAGGGAATGTGCTGGGATTGCCTTTGAACTCATCTGCAACGTGTGGAAGTGTTACCTCTGCTACCACCAATTGCCTCACCCCTTTCTGTGCACAGCAGGTATTTGACAACCAAGACAGGAGTTGTTGGCTTTCACTGCGGTAAGGGAGGTGTATTCTTTGGGCTCATCCACAAAAGTGACTGCATTAGACTTCTCAGGTAAAGGCTGTCACAGTGTCACTGAGGGCACACTTGGTGACATTCACCAAGTCACACTGTCAAATTTGCTTAGAATGCTAACTAAAATAATTACCGTTCTTCATGAAATAATTGTCATTCTTCAATATCATATTGGTAAGATGTTTTATTGTAATACTATATTTTAGCAAAGAGTGCTGACATGAAGCCTAGCAAGTGACTCCAAGCCATAAACACAAGAGATCTTTCAAGATCCAAAAATATACTGACAGTGATGTTTTCAGCAGAAAATAACATATAATCCCATACAACCTTTGTCTTTAAAAATTCTCTTATGTTAAATCTTATGTTTAAATATCTGCTATAGCATTCTTCTTTCCCCTGTTCTTATAATTTAAAAAGTAGGATTGAAAGCCAAATGAGAAATATGGTCAAATAACCCCCTTTCAGAGGAAATTATAGTAAGTACAAATCAAAAATATTTAACTACCAGAGCAATAATATTTTAGGCAAGAATTAAGATTTAAGAATGTTTAGCGGTGGCTCACACCTGTAATCCTAGCACTCAGGAGGCCGAGGCGGGTGGATTGCTCAAGGTCAGGAGTTCCAAACCAGCCTGAGCAAGAGTAAGACCCCATCTCTACTAAAAATAGAAATAAATTAATTAGCCAACTAAAAATATATAGCTGGGCATAGTGGCACATGCCTGTAGTCCCAGCTACTTGGGAGGCTGAGGCAGAAGGATCCCTTGAGCCCAGGAGTTGGAGGTTGCTTTGAGCTAGGCTGATGCCACGGCACTCTAGCCTGGGCAACAGAGTGAGACTGTCTCAAAAAAAAAAAATTAAAGAAAAAAAAAAGAATGTTTAGCTTTACATCTTACTATAGAGCAGGTGACTTTTTAAAAGGTATTTATAAAAAGCATCTAAAAGTAATTGTTTTTAAAATTTTATCCATACTTCACTGCAGATTATGTTTGTATCTGGCTTTTTGGTGCCACAATTTCTGCCCTCAAGGACAGTACAGTTTCATGAATGACAGACATGAAAAATAAGGAATTCTAATAATCTGGGAATAGTGTAAGAAAAAAGTGAAACTTTATCTGGGAAGATAAGACATATTTTCACAGTGAAATTGACTATGGATAAATTATTGAAATGTAAATAGAAATCAGTGCAAAGTCAAGGTGTAAGGAAAAGAAGGGCATATTTATGTAAAAATATTCTGTAGTTCAGAAGTTCTTAAGTGTGTGTGTGGAGGTGGCATAGGATTTGAGGTATGGGGAAGGGGAAGGAGACAAGGCAGTGCCAGTCATGAAAGGCCCTGTGTGCCATGCTTAGAAGTCAGAACTTCATCCTGTAGATGGGAAACCACTGAGGGAAACTGTGGCATATACAGGCTGGTCCTGAAAGACACCAACCAAATAAAGCACTGTGATTTTGTCTCTGCCACTAGTCTCAAAACCAATCAGAACATGGCAACACACCTTAGCCCTCATCCCCCACTGCTCAAAACACAACCTGACTGGTTGTTTCAGAAACGTGGAGGAACTCAGGATCCCTCAGAAACAAACATCACATGTTCTGGACAATGAAATCATCCAGAATATCAGATTCTGAGCTCAAAACCTAACTGGAGCTAATGCATGTACAGGCATTACAGCAGACTTTCAAACTGGAGGTCAGGAAATTGGACCCTAGCAACTACCTCTTAAAAAGTCATAGAGGGCCGGGCGCAGTGGCTCAGGCCTGTACTCCTAGCACTCTGGGAGGCTGAGGTGGGTGGATCACTCAACGTCAGGAGTTCCAAACCAGCCTGAGCAAGAGCAAGACCCCATCTCTACTAAAAATAGAAAGAAATTACTTGGCCAAATGGTGGCGCATGCCTGTAATCTCAGCTACTAGGGAGGCTGAGGCAGGAGGATGGCTTGGGCCCAGGAGTTGGAGGTTGCTGTGAGCTAGGCTGACGCATGGCACTCTAGCCAGGGCAAGAGTGAGACTCTGTCTCACAAAAAAAGAAGTCATAGAGTACAAATAAATGAGACTTGTCCTTTCCATCCTCCTATCTGCATATAAGGCCAGTACTGCTCATTCTTTCAAATATGTTGGGAAAATAAATTGCTATTTAATTAAGTTTCTTTTTAATGCATAAGATAAATCTAATATATTTTAACACTTAAGAATTGTAAAGGAAGGACAAAAACATTTTAAAAAGCTTTATATTACTGATGATTCCAAAGTATAATTTATATAGAAGAACTTACCTTTGGAGAAAAGTTTGTCTTGTCATGTACACAAACATTTATATTTATTATGTCAAAGTCCATACAAACAAAAGTTTAACATGCAAGGTTAGAGGTAAAATTAATCTCACTATCTGCATTAGGCATCCTTTTAAATGAGGTAAGCTAAAATAAACCAGATTAGTTCCATCGATCAGAGTGCAACCCCAGCCCTACCCCAGCAAAAAACAAAGCTTATTTAAATCAAGAGAATAGGGTTATATTCTGAAACGAAGCTCTCTGTACTCGGTGAAATGTCATCTTCGTGCTCACTTTGGAGTGGCTGACAGTGGTAGCCACAGAAACATTTCTATTATATACTGATATCTAAAATAACATAACTGTAGGAGATTTAGAATCCACATTTAAATTACATAACAGCAGATGGGGAAAAGATAATTTTTTCAACCCACTTGAACAGTTATAAATTGATGATATGTTTTTTTTAACATGCCTACCATGGTAGTCTTATGTGCCAAAATAATTACAGTGCCTGTTATCCCAAATATGTTAATGATATAATTGACTGCCAAACCTTAGTGCCATATCTGAAAAGTGCTTTACAATCCATAATTTAATTCACTGATACTCATTAATTTCTACTTTAATTTTTCTTGAATCTTATAGAATAATCTATAGCCATTAATTTGCCTAGAATGCACTAATTCATACACAAATCTTACCAAACTTTTGCTTCTTGAATTTTGGCTAAAGCAGTAACATTTTAGCCAAAAATTAAATTAATAATACAAATATTAAGTTTAAATTATAATTATTTATAGTTAATTTCCTTCAAGGTATAAACATATGGCAAAAGCAAAAATTTCACCTCTCAGTAGGACAAATTTTGTCTCATGTGAGAAATAATAACTACATGAAGTTGTCAATATTTGACTATTTTTGACCTACAAATAAAAAAGAAAAAAAAATCCCAGCAATTTTATTGGCTAATCAGTTTTCTCTTAAAATAACTTTCCAAGAGTATTAGGCGAGAAAGAGGAAAATTTGTCAAGACTTAGACTGATACAAATACGTACCAACCTGTCCATATACTTAGACTGATACAAATACGTACCAACCTGTCCATATACTTAGACTGATACAAATACGTACCAACCTGTCCATATATGAATTTGACTACAATTTTCTGTCATCAAATCAAACTTTAAAAAAGTCTTAAAATCTACTTAGAAATAAAAATCTGACAAGTTAATGATTTCTAACATTCTCAGTACTTCCTATACCTCTTAAAAATATTAAACATTCTTGTATTTTAGGCTGTTATTCATTATCAGTTTATAAATGCACTTCCAACTGAGTAAATAAACCTAACTGCAGTGTTGGACTCTATGGGAAGTGACTTCCCTGTCACAACATTTACCCACAGCAGCAGTACTATTCTGAGTTACGAGAAATTGTCAAAATGCTATAATTCTCTATAAAGAGTGATCTAGCTCTTCCTAACCAGGTAACTGAGTCTCCTGAAGATATGTGATTGCTACCAGTACAGTGCAGTGGATAAGAACGTCGGCACTGGAGTCCAACTGCCTGGGGTTGAATCTCAGCCCTCCGACTAGTGACCGTGCTCAAATTACAAATAGCCCTTATGTGCCTCAGTTTCCTCATATGTGAAATAGGAATAAAAATAGCCACTATAATTTTCACTATGAAGATTAAATACAGATTAAGTGTTTAGAACCATGCCTGAGACATGAGTATTATATAAGTGTTAGCTATTATTGTAACTATTACCAACATCATTAACTGCACAGTAAGGGAGGAAGTGAGACAAGCTGAATCCTTCCAGAAGCTATTACAATCAGTCAGCTGGGAAAGGAAAGAAGAGTTCTGGACCACCAGTCAGGAGAATTCAGTTCTTATCACAATTAACCTTTTTTATCCAAGAGTTTCAGGGGCTTATGTGATTATATTAAAACATGCTGGAAGCATTTCATGAAAATTCAGATATTAATAGTTTGAAACTAAGGAACAATTCTGTCCACTATTGATATTAGAGAAAATGGTAAGTTTGTCATCCAGGTGAAACATACATTCACCAATATAAGTTACCCAAGCTTGGAGAACAGGATAAGCAAGCCTTACAACAACCATTAAATTTCAATTAAGTTTTAATTTAAAACTGTAATAAAAGACTTTCTCTTTAAAGTCTTTGTTATATAAAAGAATTTCAATCTCAGATTTGAAAATTAGGGTCATTCACACACACACACACACACACACATATATACGCACACACATATATACATTACTATGGTCCTCTGGCTTTTAATGAAATTTCAAGTTATGTTCAAGAAATAAAGAATCTCAAATCTTTCTAAAACAAATAATAATGAGATTGCAGTTATATGCTATACAAACATTATACCAGATTGCAATTATTTTTCTATTTTGCAATTTGGATTTCATGTTCAATTTTCACTATTCAACCCTAAAATTTACACACAATTTGTTATTTAAGGATAACACTACCTGAGCCACAGGACTGTAGCAAGGGTTCTAACTGATAGACTGATTTCATATACTGTCATGTGTTTGCTAAAAACCACTGATTCTCTGTTACAGATGAGAGAAACTAAATCTCTAGGAGGTGAATGTCTCAATACTGTTGTACTAAGTGGAAAAGCTGGGATCTGACTCTAGGTCTGTCCAATTGCAAAGCACACAAAGCACATTCTCTTTTCACTACAACACGGCTGTTGTTTCCATACCACAAAATTTATTTTAAAGGCCTTCTAAACACTAAGTTAACACACAAAAAGAAAAGCCACAATATAGCCATATAAAGCCAGAGTTTTAAAAAACCAGCAATAGTGATAAAGGACACACAGTGCAGTAAAAAAATGATAAAAGTTCACATGCAAAGGCAGAAAGTGAAAGAAGATACGAACGGCAACTTAGAGACCAGCTTTACGTCCATAGTTTGGATTCTTGAAATTATTAATAGGACTCCTGTAAATCGGATTTTCTTGCTAAAGTAAAAGAAATAGTGTCTAATGATTTCATCAGAAAGAAAACTGACATTTATAGTGCTTCAACACTATAAAAGGAATTTTTACTATTTCTATACTTTTGAAATTCATAACTTTTTTAAAAACCCAAGCAAACTGTAGTAAAATGGAAGTGACTAAAACTCATTTATAATTTAAAGATACTGAAGATAGTCACTGCCTTCTTCTATCAAAAGATGAATACACAGAGCTGACATTTAGCCATCTCACCCTCTGACTCCATATTTCAAAACACTAAATGCTGGTATAAACTTTCAGTTACTGAGGGCTTTCAAATTTTTTTTATAAAGCAAGGTTTATGGAGACATAATTTCCATAGAGTAAAATATACCTTTATTAAGTACTAGAGTTCCATTAGATTTCAAATGCATGAACACACCCATAATCAAGTTATCCCAAAAAGATCCTTTATGCCCCCCTTTGTGGTCAACCCTTTCCCCTATTCCAGCGCTTAGCAACCACTGATCTGATGATTTCTGCCTCTATAGTTTTGCCTTTTTCCAGAATCTCATAGAAATGGCATCACAGAGTACATAGCCTTTTGAGTCTGGCTGCTTTCCATGTTGATTCTTTTTTTCTTTTTTAAAAGAGAGAAGCTTTCCACAGAATAGTTTGCTACACAGATAACATTATGTAGGATTCTATTTTGTGTTAGACAAAAAGGCAGAAGAGCAGATTTAGGATCAAAACTATTAAAGAAGGCTGGGCGCGGTGGCTCACGCCTGTAATCCTAGCACTCTGGGGAAGGTGAGGTGGGTGGACTGCTTGAGGTCAGGAGTTCAAAACCAGCCTGAACAAGAGCGAGACCCCATCTCTACTATAAATAGAAAGAAATTAATTGGCCAACTAATATATATAGAAAAAATTAGCCGGGCATGGTGGCACATGCCTGTAGTCCCAGCTACTCGGGAGGCTGAGGCAGTAGGATTGCTTGAGCCCAGGAGTTTGAGGTTGCTGTGAGCTAGGCCGACACCATGGCACTCACTCTGGCCTGGGCAATAAAGCAAGACTCTGTCTCAAAAAAAAGAAAAAAAAAAACTATTAAAGAAATAAAAATGTTGGCTACAGTACCCAGAACATACACATATATTCTTGTAATGTTTTATTTCAATGGGATATATTTACGATGCTTTCTGTTTTTCACTAAATGCAAACATTTTGAATAATACACTTTTGGGGAAATAAAACATTTAAAGAAGACTTTAATAATCAGTCTTACAGTTAATAAACAAGTCTTAGAAGTGTTACATTTATTTTATGAGCTACCTTACTTTTTGGATGTTTAGTAACTTACCGTGTCCCATTTGGCATTCATTTTTTCCTTTTCAAATTTAGCAAATTCCCTTCTGTCATGAATTATCATTAAAAGCTTCCAAATCAGCAGTAATGCAAGGCCAATAAGAACAATTCCTGCAACCACACCAGCTACAATTGGGATGATGTCTGGACCAGTAGGACACTCTAGAAAAGAAGAAAGTAATGATAAGCACATAAGGGACTAGTATGTGCAAAGTCCAGTCATAACCATGAAGAGTTTATTTTATGGATCTTGCTTTTACTGGGCAACATCTTATAAAAAAAAGATAGGAATAAAATAATGCACGAATAAAAAACCCCACATAAATGAATGCACATTATTCCAAACAATCTGTAAAACAGCTACTAGAATAAGTGAATTTACAAGGTTACAGTATAAATGATCATTCAATAAAAATCTTATGTATTTTTCTATACATGATATATATATAAATTTATTTCTACAATTTGGAAATAGAAATTGTAGAAATTTTACTTCTATAATTTTTTATTTGTACAATTTTATTTCTACAATTTTCTACAAATTTTATTTCTAAAATAGAAATTTTATTTCTACAATTTCTAAATAGCTAAAATTAAATGATATTTATAATGCTATTATAAATATCATTTATAATAGCATCAAAAATCATGAAAAATGTGTAAATCTAACAAGACATGTACAAAATTTGCATGTTAAAAATTACTCAACAGTGATAAAAAGAAATCTTTAAGACCTGAATGGAGGGATATTCTATGTCCATGAATTAGAAGACTTCATAACTGTTAAGATGTCAATTTCCCTCAATTTGACCTATAAACTCAATGCTATATCCCTGGAAGAACTTTTATGGAAATCAGCAAGCTAATGTTAACATTTACATGGAAGGCAGAGAACTAGGTAAGTATTTCAAAAACACTTTTGGTAAAGAACAAAGTTGGAAGACTCACGTTACCTGCTTTCAATTCTACCTATAAAACTCCAAGACAGTGTGGTATAGCTAGAGGACTGACACACAGATTAATGGGACACAATACAGAGTCAGAAATAGGTGTACACATGTAAGGTCATCTACTTTCAGCAAAAGTAGAAAAAGGACACTCTTTTCAACAAATGGTGCTGGAACTACTGGGCATTCATATGCAAAATTTGAACCTCTCACCATATATTAACTCAGAATGGGTTACAGACCTAAATGTAAAACTGAAAACTACAAAACTTCTAGAAGAAAACAGGAGAAAAAAATCTTACAATCTTGGGTTAAGCAAAGAGTTCTTAGATACAACAGTAAAAGCAAGATCCATAAAAGAAAAAGTTGGTAAACTGTACTTCATCAAATTAAAACCTCTGGTGTTCAAGACACTTGTTAGAAAAAAATGAAAAGGATGAACTGACTAGGGGATAATATTTGTAAAACACGTATGTGATAATGCAAACCAGTATGGAGACTTTAAAAAATAGTTTGGCAGTTTCTTATAAAGTTAAACATATACTTAACAAATGCTCCAAAATTCCACTCTTAGTATTTACCAAAAAGAAATAAGAATTTGTGTTTGTACAAAAACCTGTACACTAAAGTAGAAAATTCCAAAGAATCTACAAAAAAAGCTACTAGAAAAGCCAAGATAAAAAGTTTTATCTTCTGAGAAGTTGGACAAATTCAGCACTGTAAGATCCTTTAATAAATTATCTTTCCCACCCAGTATCCAAGTCTAAATGAAGCTCAAATTTAAATATCATCTGTATTGATATAACTCTTACTGAGTACCTGTAAGTGTCAGGCATTATTCTAAGTGCCTTGTATGAATTACTGCATTTAATCTTCAAATTCTCCACTCAGAAAACTTAAAACCTGATCTCTCTTTTCTGTATTTTTAATACAGTAAATTAAATACTATATTAAGCTTTTGAGAGATGGAAAACTTCCCCACTTGAACCTAAAATAATCCAGCTGGACGGTGTTCCAGGACATTAGGGAACTTGACGATAGGCCGAAATTGTAAAAACAAGATACAAAAGAAATTAAAAGGATTTCTGAAATGATCAGAGTTCTACCTGGAGTCTCCACAACGTGAACAGTGATCTCTCCGTTCCCACTCACTGAGTATGTGAAATAGAACCAGCAGTCGTCAACATCCTTCTCCTTACAATGGGATAGGGGGTCTACTTGGCCTGGCTGGGGCAATTTGTCCCGATTTTCTACCTTGGTAATGTTGAAATATGAGCATTCCTGTGCACATGTGTCTTTCTTTTCTCCTTTATTGAAGGCTCTGCACTGAACACACTCTCTGTTGAAACACAAATTATTACATTTAAATATTATTATTTGTCATAAATATTTGCTTAAACATTATTTCATGTGCTTAACTCATGTGATCAAACTGAACTGAGAGCTATGAAGCAGGATTTAAATAAATGGAGAGGCATACTACATTTCTGGATGGAAAAACTGCGTAAAAAGATGCTAGTTTCCCAAATGAAATTATAGATTTATTACGGTTCAAATTAAAATCCCAGTAAAGAAATAAAAGGTAGTATAATAAATGAGCCCTATCCCATATTAAATATATAACATAAAAGCATAATAATTTAAACAATGTGTTACTGGTACAATAAAATTCTTAAAGGGCAAAACCCCTCAATTTTGCTTAGTCAAGACATAGTAATTAAGCAATTGGTAATCTTAACAAAGGTTACCATGTAGATTCAATTACACAGCAAATTCAGATCAAAATAATAATACACCTCTCATATGACACACTTCATTATCCTGGAATACCTACTAGCTAGTGAAAGACAACTGTTAAGAATTAAAGAGTAAGCTTCCAAGTGGTAGGCATTTTATTTATAGTATAACCTAATATTGGCACCGTTCTGGTTCCGGTGCTAATGCATACTTAGATCAGCAGAGAGTAAATATCAACTATTTCAGGCAATTAGGAAATACTTACTTGTGCTCAGCACAGACACCGAGGCAAGTCTGACACATCTCACAAGTCTGCCCTTGAAACTTGGGGTCTGTACACTTGCAGACGCCACACTCACAGATGCCCCGGCCATTGCAGATCTGGCCGTTTGAGGCCTCACAAGTAGAAGTGTCCAAAGAACAGTCACAAGCACTGCCAGTGTAGTTAGGGTTGCATTCACACACGCGACACTTGCAAACACCATTTCCTGCAATTAAATATATCCTTTCTCAAAACTATGATAGAAAATACAAAATCAGAGTACTGATTTAAAAGTAAAAACAAGCAACGACATGGGAGAAAGTGTCCCTAGGGGATGGACTGGCCCTTAACACTGCCAACTTTTCTACTTACTCACCAAGTAAACTCTTAAATTTTTTATCATGTTAGGTGGGATCACATGTTACAACCAACCACGTCAGACCCTTTTCTTACCTCCACAAATTAAGCCATTGGATCTATCACAGTTGAAATTATCACATTCGCAAAATTTGCCAGAGTAAATTTCATTGGTATTGTCCCTCTTCCTACAAACACACTGTCCACAGACGCACTCCCCATTGTTACTGCAGATTTCTGAACTGTTTTCTTTCCTGCAGTAAGCATCCATGTCTTCACTGTTAACCTCATCTGTGCTACATTCACAGTGTCTACCAACACGTCCCTCGTTGCACCTAAAGAAAGATGCCAAAAGTGCAATGACATAAAATAAAAATAATGCAAAATAACAAGTTACTCTGTCAAAAAGACTGGGAGAGGAAACAAAGCTATGAACAATCTCTTCAAACTACAAATATGTTGGGTGGGAGTGTTCATGCCACACATGTTCATAGATGTGTGTGTTGATGCCACATACGTCATACATGTGTATCAAGGGTTATGTATGCATGCACACACATGCACATATGCACACACACATGGGCACACCCCTGCCCTAGCCATTCAAGTTCATATGAAATATATGCAAGGGCCTAGGAAAGAAATTTCTTCATGAAAGTAACAATTTTGATCAAGATGAAAATATAATCTAGCAATTAATAGGTGAATAAAACATCTGCAAAAGGAGAATAAACTTCTTTTTAAAGAGTATGTTATATATTCAAATGGCATGTTATTACATTTGCTATTATAGGTGAACCACCTCTAAGTTTAAAGCAATGGTCTTATTGTTAACCTAAAAAAGTACAATAAACACACCAAAAATAAGTATATGGAAGTTGAACAAAAAGATATTGTGCATATACTTTGAAAATATAGTTAACATATTATTTTAAAATAAATTTAGCCTACAGGTCCATACTTTTCAGATTCCCTATGTATTTTTACAACACTTAATGTTCATGGACACTGGACACACTGATTCTGAATCTCGTAAAAATATAAAGGGAAGAAAGGCAAAGCATTTTCAAGATGATTTATTGGTAAATGACATTTTACTAAAAATGGATCTGTATGACTCAACAGGATACGTACAACAGGGAAAATAAAAACTATTAACATTTAAATTGTTTTTCTGAACGATTAATAATCAATGGTGAACTATAACCATGAATTTCTCTCAGGTTAATAACCCTTCTAAGCCTAGTCATTTGGGGCAGACATTTAGATCAAATTACTCCCCTTCTCTTCCTACTCCTTTAAGGAGAAAGCTATATTCAGAGTATACTCAGTTTTAATTTTTTTTTTTTTTTTTTTTTTGAGACAGAGTCTTACTTTGTTGCCCAGGCTAGAGTGAGTGCCATGGCATCAGCCCAGCTCACAGCAACCTCAAACTCCTGGGCTCAAGCGATCCTTCTGCCTCAGCCTCTCGAGTAGCTGGGACTACAGGCATGTGCCACCATGCCCGGCTAATTTTTTCTATATATATTAGTTGGCCAATTAATTTCTTTCTATTTATAGTAGAGACAGGGTCTCGCTCTTGCTCAGGCTGGTTTCGAACTCCTGACCTTGAGCAATCTGCCCGCCTCGGCCTCCCAGAGTGCTAGGATTACAGGCGTGAGCCACCGTGCCCGGCCATCAGTTTTAATTTTTAATTAAAAAAGTAACCAAAGTGTGAAAATACAATTTAAAATGACTTAAGTTTTGTTATTAGATTCTACATTCTGAAAATGCCATTTTCTCTTTTTAATTTTACAATACATATTTAAAAAAACTATTCCAGCAATGCAGAAGTACATGTAATGCAAGGTGAACATCCTTTATTGCATCATAATTCCATTTCCCAGATGAAATCACCATAATCGGTTTGACATTTTCTCTGAAACATCTTCTTACATATTTTATGTAACCTTGTTTGCTCTAGAAATGCTATCATATGAGAGAAATGCTACCTTAACAGTTTGTTGAATACACTTCTTGCATGGCTATAAAAGCTTTCACTTTGGAGTAAAAAGTATTCACCTTAAGGAAAAAAAGGAAAGAACTTCCTATACATATTACACACAAGATCATCAATTGGGCTGGGTGTGGTTGCTCACGCCTGTAATCCTAGCACTCTGGGAGGCTGAGGCGGGCGGATTGTTCAAGGTTAGGAATTCGAAACCAGCCTGAGCAAGAGTGAGACCCTGTCTCTACTATAAATAGAAATTAATTGGCCAACTAATATATATAGAAAAAATTAGCCAGGTATGGTGGCGCATGCCTGTAGTCCCAGCTACTCGGGAGGCTAAGGCAGGAGGATCGCTTGAGCCCAGGAGTTTGAGGTTGCTGTGAGCTACCCTAACGCCACAGCACTCACTCTAGCCTGGGCAACAAAGCAAGACTCTGTCTCCAAAAAAAAAAAAAAAAGATCATCAATTGATCTTGGGGTAAGCAACAGAGGCTGGAACAAATAATTTATTTGCTCCAAACAGATTTTCTCTGGATGTCTCAAAACACAGCCTGGCCTATGACTTTCTAAACCAAGGTGCCTCTTTCTGTCACTGTCTCGACCCCCAGCTTACCTGCACGCTCCGCACTCAAAAGTCCCATTTCCCTCATGACACTTTGGACTTGCAGGGATGCCTTCGCTTTGGCAATCACACTCACAGATGAACTGAAGAATAACCTCTACTTCTTCAGTGAAGCCCAGAGGCTTAATTTTAATGACTTCAGAATCCTTATTTGGACATTTATTTGCAGTTATGCTAATTTCAAATTGAACCTTGAAGAAAAAAAAAACAAGATTCAGTTAATAAATAACAAAGCAATTTCATTCTGCTAAAAAATATTTCCAAAAGTTACTCATTTCTCTTAACGTTTCTCAAATTATAAATTAAATTTTCTTACAAATAAGCAATTTTTTCTTTTCTACAAAAAAAATGCTTTTCTACAACATACCTCATCTCCGATGGAAATATTGGAACATTTTCTTCCATTTTCCCCTGTTCCATTCACCCCGTTCTTGCAGAAGGATTTGTAACTTATCGTTACTTCTTCTGACAATTTGCCGTTTTCCAAAATGACTTCTGAGGAAAGGGACTAAAAGAAAGCCTAATTATACACCAGAAAGTCAAACAAAATGCTACTTGAAATGCATAAGACCAAGGGGCAAAATAAACTATTCAAAAAAAAAAATCATTTCAATAAAGTATTTTGAAGCCAAATCTAATTGAGTAACTAGAAAACACAGAACCCAGAATAACATGCTCTAATTAATAAAGATCCCATCTCCAAAATAAAGTGCACAATTGAAAAGAATATTTAATTATTGAGTTAAAATATTAATGAACATACAATTCAAAGGCCTGTTATTAATTATGAGGAATCCTAAGAATGCAGAAGAAATGTTTTCTTATTCCACTGGCTGAATGGCTCTCCCTTGGCCTGACCTCTTCCAGCTAACTACAGACTAAGGTAAACAAACTACTATGCAGTCTGGGAACAAACGTGATCAGGAGCCACTATAGCCTAGCCAAGAAATAAAACCAAAACCCCCCAAGGAGGAAGGACTTAAGCCAGTGCTTATTTAAAGTATCAGACCTCTCAGGACAAATGGAGAAGGTTGCAGCGGCAAACTAGCTCTTGTTCACACCCACACAAGGACAGGAGTGATGAAAATAACCTGTTAAGACTGAAAACTATGGGGAAGACATGAAACAACTGGAATCTTGTAAACCGTTGTAAAAAACCCCTCTCTCTGAGTCAGGTCTTTTCTAACCATTTTGGGACCTGCATGGCATGAGGGAAAAATACCTAAAATTCAACCTGCCAAGAGGTTGGGGCATGGGGGCTGAAAGTGGTAGATGCAGCACACAAGGAACACCATAATATTACAAACGCCTCTGGCCAGGCGTGGTGGCTCACGCCTGTAATTCTAGCACTCTGGGAGGCCAAGGCGGGCGGAGAGCTCGAAGCCAGGAGTTTGAGACCAGCCTGAGCAAGAGCAAGACCCCATCTCTACTAAAAATAGAAAGACATTAATTGGTCAACTAAAAATATATAGAAAAAATTAGCTGGGTATGGTGGCATGTGCCTGTAGTACCAGCTACTTGAGAGGGTGAGGCAGGAGGATCGGCTGGGCACAGGAGTTTTAGGTTGTTGTAAGCTAGGCTGATGCTATGGCACTCTAGCTCAGGTAACAGAGTGAGACTCTGTCTCAAAAAAACAAAAAAAAAAACAAAAAAAAAACAAAAAATGCCTCAGATGATTTAAAATAATTGGTTAAAATTATTAAACAATGCTAAATGGGTGCCATTAAAGGTACTCTGAATTAAGCTCCAAAAGGAAAAGCCAATTCCTCTTTAATTTCTATTCAACTTCCTTCCATATGGGGAAAAAAATCCTATAAACCTTTTTTTAAATGGGCAAGTCATATATTTATGTTTATGTATCTTATGGTATGTGTGCGTATATAGATATATGAGTGTGTATACTTCTTGAAATTGGAAAACTATATCCTCTGAATACATGGGAAGAGGAGAATTAGTGAAAAAGCTTTTCCAGCACAATTCATCAAAATAGATGAATCTTGCTGTGAGCTAGGCTGACGCCATGGCACTCTAGCCCGGGCAACAGAGTGAGACTGTCGCAAAAAGAAAAAAAAAATAGATGAATCTATTAATATAAAGGATACTTTGGAGAGGAAGAAGAAGATTAAGGGAATCCTAAAAATCTACATATAAACTATGTTTTACAATTGCTTTCCAACAAGGAGATGTATTGCTTGACGACATACAGATATTTAGAAATTTTCCCCACATGCCTTTATTATACTTTTGCTTTGTTTAGGCTATGCAAATAACTGTGCTTTTGTAAGACTACATGTATAACTTTTTCTTCTGATATAGACTTTAAGTTGTATTGTTGTCCTCTGGGCTAGCTAAATTGTATATGAAGGAAGTTGAGCTTTCTTTGAGCAAAGTATTCTCAACAGGGTATTGTCCAAAACTGATCTTATTTAAAATGTACTCACGTTGTATGCATCAATGATCAACTGAATTACATTGCTAGAATTTGCAGATAATGTTCCTACTGCTGACTTAGGGATCAAGTTTTTCAGTTCCTGCAATTTAAAAATAAAATATGTAAAATACAAATACTATTCATTCAACTAATTGGCATTTACTGAGCAACTAACATTTGTCTTTAAATACCAGTTCCTTAGACATTTCATAAATAATTTAAGGAGCCAAACCTGAAAAAAAACAACTAGTTTTATAATATGTGATTAAAAAATTAATATAAACCACTTCAGTAAAATTCAGTTTGCCTACCTAGTGGCACTTTCCCACATTTCAATTCACATATGATTTGCCTCTAATGACTAAACAAAAAATGTCTACAACTTTATTGTTCTTATTGCAAACATACTTACCTTGTAAACAGGCTGAAATTCTTCAGTGACTGCAAAAATCGTCTGAATGTTATTTTCACTGAGTTTCTGGACAAGGTGAGCAATAGAAGGATAATCCTAAGAAATTAAGTAATATAATTTAGTATATAGATACACTCTTCCAATCTATTCCAGATTTTTCAATACATAATGACTTGCACATATAACTAGATTACTTACACGAGACTGCTTTCAAATCAGAGTATCAAATGCAAATAATGGCTGAAGTGGGTAGTATGTATATGTCAGTTTCTAATCCTCTCCTCTCTACTTTCATGTATGTATAAAAATTTCCATATTAAAAAGGTTTTAAACAATAAGATTAGTTATGTATATTAAATCTAAGAACAAAGAAATTACAAAATAGCCAGTAGTTAAAGTTTCTATTATGTATCACTTAAGAAAAAGACCAATATTCACTAATGTTTGAATTTCTTCTAGAACTTGAATAATTCACCAATCTTTATTTTCAATAAAGGCAGAGTGCCTGCCTTTTTTTTTTTTTGAGGCAGAGTCTCACTTTGTTGCCCAGGCCAGAGTGCCGTGGTGTCAGCCCAGCTCACCGCAACCTCAAACTCCTGGGCTCAAGCGATCCTCCTGCCTCAGCCTCCTGAGTAGCTGGGACTATAGGCATGTGCCACCATGTCTGGCTAATTTTTCTATATATTTTTAGTTGGCCAATTAATTTGTTTCTATTTATAGTAGAGACGGAATCTCCCTCTTGCTCAGGCTGGTTTCGAACTCCTGACCTTCAGTGATCTGCCCGCCTCGGCCTCCTAGAGTGCATAGGCATGAGCCACCGCGCCCGGCCTCCGAGTGCCTGCTTTTAAAAATCTTGTAAGATGAAGAGTGTAAGACCAGATAAATTATTTGTTTAGAAATATTGGCAACTTTGCTACCAAATCATGTGTGCAAGTGACAGGAGACAGAGCTCTGGGCCGAGGCAAAGAGTTAAAGCAGTGTCTGAGCATCCCTTTCCCACCTTAGGGAGGCCTTTGTATAAGCAGAAAGAAGCACACACTAAGCCGCAACTTCACAAGCAGCAATACTAGTTTCCCTGTACATTGGGTTAGGGCCCATACTACGAAAATAATAAAACCCCAAACCCTGAAAAACCCATAAGACAGCCACCTGCAATACTCCTAGTATCAAACACTTAAATTCAACATAAGCACATTCACTACATAAGGAACCAAACACTTACATAATAATGGCTCATCGTGTACACATCGTTTTCCAGGTGGCATTGCCCATCATTTGGTAAAACAATGCCACCAAGTTTCCCGTCTCCAGCAAAGTGAAACCCAGCATCCGTGGAAAACACCAGCAGCCGTGTTACATTCCTCCAGCCAATCAGTGACTTGAAAAGAAAAGGTCTTCAATTTTAAAGCCCTACTCACAGTAATGCAGCATAAATCTTTTAATTTTCATATAGGCTACCATTGTACTACGAACCTAATTCTTCATCTTCTCTTTATGCAATGCTAATAATCTTGATGACAAATGTGCAGAGCCCACCTGAGTGGGGCTCCTCCAGGTCACTGTACAATGGTATATTGCCTGGTTGTCCACAGTGGTCAGCTCTTTTTAAAAACTGTTTTTTGGTTTTGCTCATCATCCTACTTCTGGCAGCGAGCACACTGCTTGGCGCATAGCAGTGCTCCACGACTATCTGCTCAGCCTGTCCTTACGATACCCTCCTACACTGTCATGTCCCCTCCAGCCTTCCATCCATCCTTACTCTGTTTTTATACCACATACCTCCCTTATCAGCCCTCTGTATCAGGTTGCATTCTTTTATTATAGAAAAAAATTATCTTACCAAGGACTTGGCCTGCTTAATTCCACCCATTCTTACTCAATAATCGATACTGTTGATTTTTCACTTATTTTATTCTCTCCCTTTTCTAACAAAGAATTTAAAGTGACAGTAAAATTCTCTCTATATATAATGTTATAATTATATTTGTCTAAATTTATTTAATATATCTGTTTATATCCTCATAAAGCAGGAATTAAGTTTATTAAATCTTTCAAGAGTGGAATGTCTGCCACTTTTGCATCTACAGAAATGTACCTGCATGGCAAACACAGGAAGGTAACTGTGACCAAAGGTTACAGCTCGTTGGATCCCATAGGTTAAGGCCTAGTTAGAGGAAGCCTGGAGAATGCTCTCCCCACAGTGCTAACAAGATCACAAACAGATGGCTAGAAAGAAAGGAAGTTTCAGGCTAGGGATTAGCTGGAATACTACTTTCGTCAGCTATAAAAACAGAAACTAACCTTAAATTGTAACCTCTCTGGTGAGAAGTCAAAAGTAACAATGATATAGCAGTTAGTATTTGCTGACTGTTTATTGGTACTTTATATGGATTACTGCATTTAAACTTTACAAGAGCCCTGTGAGGTACATACTATTATTATCCCTTCTTAAAGAGAAGGCTAGAGAGCCTAAGCAAATTGCCCAGGATCAGTGGTGATAGGAAAATTCTTAACTACTACACCATTGCTTCTCTTATTATTTTGGGTATCAGCACCTTAGCAACAATTGGGTGAAAAATAACCCTTGAGAGGCATCTGGAATTAAGGAAGGTCTTCTACAGAATAGGAGTACTATGTGGGACAAAATGAGACAAAGCAAGTACTCAGGACAAACTTTATCTCACAATGTTTTCTAGTTTCAGCTTCAGCTATACTATCAAAATGAGTACCAGTACTCAGCTGGTACCTGGGTCATAAAATGCCGATCACTGGTCCAATAGAGATGAGCTTGCTACTACTGAAAATCTTGCAATTAAAACTATAAGTATTATACTACTTCTCTTTTCCTCAAGGGATTGGCCTTTGATACTTCTCAAAATACATGTTCTCATATAGCTTACAAACCAGGGCTTAAAAAGTTCTTTTCGAATTAAGACACAGGAAAAAGATGTGTCTTTCAAAGATGACGAGCAAAAGAAAACTGACCAAAGGTAAATGATATGAGACACTATTCATTAGAACATATTCAAGGTTCCTGGTGATGCCTCAGATAGCATCAATCCCATCTCTGGTACAAAATCAGAAAGTTAGGACACCTGGGCCTCTCCTGAGAACCCAGATCACCAGCTAAAGTATAGCCAAGGTGCCTACTATTTAAAATGGTTAGCATTCTGGCTTTTAAAAGCCTGTATGAATAACTGCCTGGTTTAAATAAGGGCAGCATGATTAAATATGCTTTTATAAAGCACTTATAGTTGGAAGGAATTTAAGGGGTTAATATCTGTACTCCTCTGAGATATTCAAATGATATGGAAATTAAGGTCTTTTGTTTTTTTCTAATTGACAGTACAATCACACTTAAAATTGACTCAAATAATACAAATGACATCCCTTTGTAGGAAATGAATGCACTTACTCCACAAACTGCAACTTGCATGATTGCATCAAAACCACCTTCTGGAGAATCCAAATTTCCAGATATGCGCTGTTTACCAACCAGTTCGTTAAATACTTCTCCTTTATCAGTAAGACTAAGCACATTTTTGTAGCTAAATGGGCTGGTGCAATTCTGCTCACTTGTGCAAGGGTTCCTGAGCTTAGCTGGTGTTGTGCTAATGTAAGGCATCACAGTTTTTTCCACGAATGAACCAAATCCTATGAAGAAAAAAAGGCACATGAATAGATGGATGCATAGATGGTAAGATGATTAGACAGAGAGGTGACAGACAGACAGACTTGCATTTAGAAAAAAATCAGATATGTTACCATACATAAGTTACTAAGGACTGAATGTCTGTGCCACCCCACGAATTCATATACTTTAAACCTGATCCCCAACGTGATGGTGCTAGGTGGTGAGGCCTTTGCCCAGAATCAGTGTAATTAGATCATGAGGGTGGAGCCTTATCAAAGAGGCCCCAGAGAGGTGCTTTCCCCCTTCCATCATGTGTGCGCATGGCAAGAAGACACCACCTATGAGCCTGGACGAGAACCCTCACCAGACACTCAATCTACCTGCATCTTGGACTTCGGAGCCTCCAGAACTGGGAGAAATAAACTTCTGTTGTTTATAAGCTACCCAGTTTATATTATTTTGTTATAGTGTCCTAATGGCCTAAAAATGCAAGTTAATCTTTTTGTCTACTAGACTTTAAAACTAACTCACATTATTTTTCTTAGCGTTATCAGCTCTCAATAATGGCATGTTGAATGAATGAATAAATGAATATTCTGGAATTATGACCACTTCAAAAAAGACTAACTTGGTAAGAGTTTCCTATCTCTTTGGTCCTTCGATTAAGCTTACTGAATAAAAGAGCATCTGAAGCAAGTACTGTTTTTAATGTTTCCACTAAAACAGAGCTAATTTTTGAAAGGCAGCTTTGAGGCCTCGAGAAGGCTGACAAGTCTTTCCCATATTCCATTGTTAAACCTCTGCTGCAGCAGGGGAGAGCAACAGGCACAAAAGAGGTTAATTTGGAGATGCATGAAACTGGGAAAATAAGGTCTGGAAAGGAGAACATCATAATATGAAAAATCCACATCTGAGGTAAGATTAGGCTGTACTGGCAGGTGTAGTCATATTAATTAGTAATGAACTAGAATCTGGGCACTCAACACATTACTTATAAAATAAATCAACAATTGAATGGATTAATGCCTACGAAAACAAGGATGTGTTTCATTACCTATGAGGTATAATCTGTGTCAAATATTAATAACATAGTAGCATATGGTGACAGAGGAAAGAGGAGGCAGAGAGATTATTAAACGTGGGACTGGAATCCATTTCCCATCAGAAAGAAAAGGCTAAAAAACTGGCCTATTTGTTTCACAAGCATGTTGTGAAGAAAAAAGGAAGAAAACACAAAAGGGCTTTGAGAACTGCCAAGACTTATACAAATGAAAATTGTTAATATTCCCAACATTCCCACCGATTCTAAAGTCTGAAGTAATCCTCCTCATTTCATTCATCAGGTCTGTCCCGAGACTTTTGACATTCTCCAGATCATCCTTCATCGAGTAGGAGAGGTCCATGAGGTAGTAGAGATCTATGGGATAATCTTCTGCTCTCTTGAACTTTAGCGTAAATGTCTGCGGCTCCCCTGGACACAGATCAGAAAATGAGATTTGCTTGCCAGCAATCAAAGGCAAATGAGAAAAACCAAATAAATCTGATTTACATGGTAATGTGATGAAATGAAATGCATAGTCATAATTTTTACAAAAACCTGGGAATTCTGTAAGTAACTGCATGGGTATATGCTCAATTTCATCCAACAAATATCTAAAACACCAGGCCTTGGGGATGCAAAGAGGAAAAAGATGGTATCCCCAATCCACTGTGGGCAAGACAGACAAAAAGTCCATTTATAACTATAAGAGAGGAAAAAGCAAATGGAACACCATAAATTAGTCTGGGGGGGCACGGCAGGGCATGTTACAGGGTACAACTGACTTCTAAGACACTGAAGTTGTGAGAACTTTGTGTGTAAAGGGGTGCTACCATATACAAGTAAATAACATAATCTGATTTTTACTTTAGAAAACCTGGCAGAAAGTTTTAAAAATGAATTGTACAGACAAAGAGACTAGTTAAGAAGCTACAGAAAAAAAAAATCCAAGAGGGAGGTGACGATTTGAACTGAAACAAGGAGAAGGGGAAAGAGATTCACTTAGGATGAAAAATTATTAAATTTTTAACTTGTAGATTTTCTCCATTTAGATTTCTAGTAGGCAGTTAGAGAAATGGGTTTGGAGCTCAAGAGAAAAGTCTGTGTTGCTGCAGTGTACAACTGGACTCAAAGCCAAGGGAGGAGAACCAACGTTTAGGTGGATTGCAAAAAGGAAGAAAAACAGACACGAAAAGGAACCTGGAGGACCAGGTGTTGTGGCTCACACTTGGAATCCTAGAACTTTGGGAGGCCAGGAGTTTGACACCAGCCTGAGTGACAGCGAGACCCTATCTCTACAAAAAAATACAAAAATTAGCCAGGCGCAGGGGCATGTGCCAGGAGTCCCAGCTACTAGGAGGCTGAGACACAAGCCAAGAGGGGAGCATTCTAAGAAGTGCAACACCTCACTTGGTATAGAAAGGTTTTTTAAAAAGGTTCTGGTGAGGATCCACTAGGTCTGGTGGTTCAAAGTGATGGTGGAGCTTTGCTAGAGCAGGGCTAGGAGGACAGGCCTGACTGACCCAGCTGAAGAGTAGACAAGAGGAAGTCATGGGAGAAAGTCACTCTCTCCCCACTCTTCTGAGAAAAAGGGGAGGAAGAGGGCTTCTTTCTTTCTTTCTTTTTAAATGTGGCACTGACACGTATGCTTAGAAAAATCCTAATATTTTAACAATATTAAACAAATACAAAGGAAAAGAACAGGTAACGCTGTTGCTTTTATATTAATATTATGTAATTATGCCACAGGATAAACACTTTTATTTTTAAAACTCATTAAATCCAATCAATACTTTCTGAATTTTTGACAGAATTTACTTTGGACATGAGACAACATTTAATATTATTCCAAGTCTATGCATTTTATGAATTGTTATATCTGCAAAAAAAATTTCTAAAATTTAAACTATTCCAAGTTTTTGTCAGTCAGTATGTGAAAATGACCCCTCAACAGAATGTGGTTAAGAGGCTTGCATACGGCTGGTGTCAACAATCTCAAATAGAAAAGAAAGTACTCAGAGAGCCGGCCTTCTTTACCTGACCGTAATTGCAAAACCAATTGCTGTGGCTGGATCTGAGTAATATCTTCAGGCTGAAGCTTCTCTGCTGTTCCTTTGCTACGGTTGGTTACATTTTTATTTTTCTTTATAACTTTGGAGCCTCTAGGATTTTCTATGTCATTTGGATGGCAACCCTTCTTTTTCAAGGCTTCTAAATCATCACATCGTGCAGAAGTTGGCATTCCTTCTTGTAAGAATGTCTAAATGACACATAAAATACAGGCATTAATAAAAAGCGAAATGATCGACCCTTTTACATAACTGCAACTGCAATACGCAACTAAATTATAAAAATCAAGAGACATCTAATGTACCTCATTTCTGGCTTTTAAATAAAATGCTCCCTTCATCCAGACCATAAGTGTTCTTGTTTAAAAACAAACAAAATCATTTCCAAAAAAGTAATTACTTTCCTAGGACCGACCTAAGTAGACATGTTAAATGTCCCGCTTTCTAATTAAGAGTATCTAATCAAAAGAAATTTCTTCAGTGAAATTTCTTATTCAGCATGGTTAACAGCTACTAATAATGTGTATATCCAAACATCAAACAATATTTTTTCCCAAATTCACCTTAGAAAAGTCTTTATAAAGCCTCTCGCCTCATCACAATATTTTGAATAACCCAATGTTTAGGGAAAACAGATTAGCCTAAAAACATCTCAATTCATAATGGCAATTTTTAAAAAGGAGACCAAGAAATGTAGCACAAATTAAATAAGTATTCTTGAAAGTTTGAAAAACATCTCAAGTATTGAATATTACTGCAAACAAGCTTTTTAAATTTTTAAAAAGCAATATAATAGGTAATTATATAACAAGAGTCACGAATATATTTCCAAAGGGTAAGTTTAAAAAAAGAAAAAAGGTCCTAATGATATGTGAGTGGATATTTGTGGCTTGGGGTAAAATTTCCAGTAATGACATAAATTCAAAATGTGCTATGCCTTGAACAACTTAGATGGAAATAAAAATTATATGAGATAACTGAAAACTACCTTAATGAAGACAAAAGACTGCTATTAAAAATGTACGTAAAGATTTTGCACAAAAGTATTTCATGATATGTGAAAGTGGGGGGAAAACCAGTGACATTATATATGGTATTGGTTTATGATGTAGCAGTTTCATGATGCTATATAAAGTGAGGATATTTAAATTTAAAGAATACACAGTGGTTTTTATAAATTATTTTTTAAGAGAAAGAATACTAATAAGAGCATTCATGTAATTAGAAAAACAAGTGGAAAGGAACACCAAGGATCAGATAGTTCAAAGCTGCACTACTTTTATTTATTATCGAAGTTAAATGCTACCAAAGCACAAGATCCTAGTGAATTATACTTCTCCAAATATCAGCCAATCCAGGAAATGTTAAGGTCATAACAGTCAAATAAAATTTCACTACACCTATTCCAAAAGAGCACTTAATAATTTAAGAATCATGCCCCAAAACTCAAAGGCTTAAATTATTTAAAGTATAGTTTGGCTAAAATAATCCTCAACTACAGATAAATTAGAGCCCCCATAAAATGGATGTTGTTAATAATAATAGCAGCTGCCACTTAGAACTTTTTAAATAAAACTGCCCCATTTAAGTTCATTTATTCTAACTCTTTTTTTTTTTTTTTGAGACAGAGTCTCACTTTATTGCCCAGGCTAGAGTGCGTGCCGTGGCGTCAGCCTAGCTCACAGCAACCTCCAACTCCTGGGCTCAAGTGATCCTCCTGCCTCAGCCTCCCAAGTAGCTGGGACTACAGGCCTGTGCCACCATGCCCGGCTAATTATTTCTATATATATTAGTTGGCCAATTAATTTCTTTCTATTTATAGTAGAGATGGGGTCTCCCTCTTGCTCAGGCTGGATATTCTAACTCTTGTAATAAGAGATAAAGCAGCTATTATTATCCTCATTTTCCAGATAAGAAAACCAAGAGTATCAGTTAAATAAGCCTTGACTAAAACACAAAACTTATTTCCTCCAGTTTCCAATTAATCCAGCATACCACTTTTGGAGAACAGAAAGGACCACTTGAAAAATTTTGAAATAATAAAAATAGAAACCTCTCCTTTTTTGTTTCATACTGATACTTGACGAGTTATGTCTACCAAAACAGTTAGGCACTTGAAATTTGGGTCCAAATGCCTGGGTGAAAATAGAATCAATAAACCTTTGACCTTCTGATATTAGTTATTCATTCTGTAAATAATTTATATACCTCAAAATGACCTTCTTATCTCCTGTTTTGACTTACTCATTGAACATTCATTCATTCACTTATTCATTGAACACTTAGTAAGCTCTGTGGAAGGCACCATGTTAGGCAATGTATAGAGATGACAAAAGTGTAAAATTCAAACCCTAACCTTAATTGTCTTAGGAAACAAATCAATTCTATATTAGATTAACTCAAATACAATTAGGAAGGCAAATTTATACCTCCCCCATCAAAAAAGGGGAAAAATCTAAAATGGTCGGATAAATGGCTACGTTGTTTTGGAAAGTTATCTAATAAAAATATAATATGTGCCACAAAGATGAGCCACAAATACATATGTATTTTAAAACTATCTAGTAGCCACACTAAAAAAACAACAGAGGAAATTAATTTTAACACTTACGTACACTTTTATACAAAGTATTATCACTGTAACATTATTAATTTTTTAAATACTAAGTCTTATAAATCTGGTATATATTTGAGACTTAGAGCAATTCTTAATGTGTAGCACCCATATTTCAAGTGCTCAATAGCCACACGTGCCTAGTGGCTACTGTGTTAAACCACAGTTCTAGACCATCACACGTTACTCAATAAACAACAATTTATGTGAAAATCCCTATCTATTATTTCCCAAGGGTACAGCACTGAGCAACACTAAATGACTGGAGAGTAAGTGGAAAGGACCTGAGCAATCTTACTTACTGAATTTGTGCACCACCCACAATTTGGCCCCGCTTGTATACATTCTCCACATGATTTGGCATTTGCTTTTAAACATCTATTTTCATCTGTCAGGAAAAAGAAAAGAACAGAACACTTAAGAAAATAATAAAAAATCAGGATCATAATGACAAATAATGCAATACATATAAATATTAAATATAAATACTATGACTTAGTTACCAACTGAACTAGACCTAGCCCAAAGATGCCACAGTGTTAGATCACCTTGGCACTGAAATTCACAGAGGGACATATTAATAGTTATCTTTCTTTTCTTTTTTTTTTTTTTTTTGAGACAGAGTCTCACTTTGTTGCCCAGGCTAGAGTGAGTGCCATGGCGTCAGTCTAGCTCACAGCAACCTCAAACTCCTGGGCTCAAGCAATCCTCCTGCCTCAGCCTTCCAAGTAGCTAGGACTACAGGCATGCGCCACCACACCTAGCTAATTTTTTGTATATATATTTTTAGTTGGTCAATTAATTTCTTTCTATTTTTAGTAGAGACGGGGTCTCACTCAGGGTGGTTTCGAACTCCTGACCTCGAGCAATCCACCCACCTCGGCCTCCCAGAGTGCTAGGATTACAGGCGTGAGCCACCGTGCCCGACCTAGTTATCTTTCTTGTCTTCTATATCAAAGACTAGCTCCTTTTCTTTAAAGATATAATTTCAAATTCTATCATTTTGGATAGTCACAGATGTCATGAGTTTTCTTACAACTGGGTAAAGAATTATTTCTTTATATTCGACATACACTACCACACCCACAAGAATCTTCAGCAGAGCCTTCAGAAGCAGCAGCATGATCTCACTTAGGTTTTCCCAGGAATCTAACTGGTCAAAGAGCTATACAAAATACTGAAAAGACAACTAGGAAAACTGTTTTTTTGTTTGGTTTTTTTTTTTACCTGTTTGGCCGAACACATAGCAAACTGAACTGATCAGTCCAATCCAGAGTATTAGTTGTAAATTCATCTGAAATATAAAATATGCATTACGTTAAGAAAATAATAAAGAGATAAAATGAGAAAATGCATCCAATAGAAAATGTTTCCCCCACTGTACCTTCTGTTGATTTCATAAACATGATACCTCTCAAACCATTTCTCTCCACACCCGCCTTTGCCTACCTCTCCTCCCTAGCTTGGTTACCTCACCTCTTACATGAGGTCTTAAACAAACATTAAGTTGTTTTCTTAATGAGAGCAACTACAGCACAGTTTAACTCTGTGTAATTTTTTTTTTCTTGTTAAATTTCCTTTAAAAAGAAAAAAGTTCATCGAGTTGCATGTGAACACTGAATATTTCTTTTAAAGACCTTCACCTTCTAGGGCGTACATTCGGGCTGCTCCTCCGCTACCTCAGGCAGGGTGCTCTAAGCTGTGTTTGGAGCACCCCTGCGACATTTCCGATCCTCTGCTCAGTGATGGCTTCCCAGAGGAAAGAGACGACCAGGAGCTGTGTAACCATCCACTTTGCAATCGTGCTCAGACCAGCGTGTTCTGTCGTGTCTGGGCTTACGGTTTTGCTTACACACCACTGTGCGCCCCAGAGAGCAACAAAAGCCGGGTGTCATGGAAGTACGAAATGCCTAACAATTCACCTTTTAAGGCCTGCCTAAAAGGTCTGATGTGTAATAAATCCATACAGACCATATTCGAAGCAAGTCAAATGCTATCAATTCCAAAGTTCTGACTAGAAAGACCTGGAACGTTAGGACTTCTGAGGAAGTGCATTGCCGTGATGAAGGAAGCATCTGGCAGCTTCCACACCAGCGAACGGAGTATCTGTTCCATATATGGACTCGTGCATGTTTCTCTGGGCTACCACTCAGACTGCCGTAATGACCACTAGAATGCCTTTAGAATCTTCCAAAATATCATCTAATTCAGAGAATCATCACTAAGATGGTTATTAGGCAACAGATAATGTTTCCTAATATTCTGAGGCTATATAGATTTAAAATATTACTTTAAATGCCACTGTCCTTCTCCTTCTATAAACCCGGACAAGCCAAAGATCAACCTTCCCAAGCCCTCTGGAAGAGCTCCAAACGCAGACACAGGCAAAACAAGGCTTCAGTGTGGAGGAACAGCTGAGAGGAGGAGGACAACAGCTGGAAACAACTTGCAGACAGATGTCAACTCCCCTGTGACCAGCAGGGCACTGGCAAGAGACAGAGAGGCCCTGTCACTGGCTGGTGATGTCCATAAGGCCTGGCTTTCTCTCAGGGAAAGGGAAGGTGACAGAAGATGGTGAAAATTAAGAATACCGAAGAACTACGAGGATAAGGAGGCTTAAAAGAGACGCCCGTGAGAAGTGGCTGTGAGGGAAGCAGGCCACAGAGAGCTGGAGAGGGAAGAAGTGACAGGGAAGACTTGATGGCCTCCTCCATCAGTCTTGATGGTCCTGGAAGGTACTGGAAACCCTCCTGCACGTGTGTGGGAAAGTGGAAGATGCACCCAGAGCCCTACTCTTCAGAAAGCCTCCCAGGGCAGGACTACTCTGAGCCACCAGCAGGCTGACCTGGACGCCCAGCCCAGGCCTAGAAACCACAATCTCTGGAGCGGGGCCCAGACTCCAGGTGATTCTTCTCTGCAGCTGAGAAAAGGTACCCTAGGGAGTTTCCTACCCCTGGGTTCCACATAAGACAGCTCGTTATGAGGGACAACAGGGAAAGGAGCCTTTCAGATACTATCTTAATCCTAATCCCCATTTCCACCTCTAAGTATTTGTCTACACTGGTCTCCATTTCCTAACCTACTCTCTCCTCAACCTAGCAGAGTCAGGCAGTGCTTAACAACAGGGATACATACCATTTTAGAAATGAGTCTTTAAGGCGTTTCGCTCTTACATGAACATCCTAAAATGTAACTTACACAAATCTACATTTGTGTACACAAACCTACTGCACACCTAGGCTGTATGATACAGCCCACTGCTCCTAGGCTGCAAACCTGCACAGCATGTTACTGTACTGAATGCTATAGGCAGCTGGTATACAATGGTAATAAGTATCTGTGTATCTAAACATACAAAGGTACAGTAAAAAGTACCTAGTATAAAAGATTTAAAATTGGAACACCTGTATAGGACACTTAACTACGTATGGATGGACTTGCTGGACTTGCTCTGGGTAAGTGAGAGCGGAGCCCTAGGTCATTCTGTACACTGCTGTGTGCTCAATAAAACATTGTACCATATACTTAAGCTACACTAATTTTAAAAATTCTTTCTTCAATAATTAACCTTAGCTTACTGTAACATTTTAACTATAAACTTTATTTTTTTTAACTTTAACACTTAGCTTAAAACACAAACACACTGGACAGCTGTACAAAAATATTTTCTTTCTTCTATCTTATTCTATAAGCTTTATTCTATTTTTTAAATTTTTATTATTTTCTTTCTTTTTAAACTTTTTTGTTAAAAACTAAGAGACAAACACACACACACAGAAGCCTAGGCCTGCACAGGGTCAGCATCATGAATATCACTGTCTTCCACCTGCACACCTTGTCCCACTGGAAAGTCTCCAGGGGTAATAACATGCATGGGGCTGTCATCTCCTATGATAGTAACACCTTCCTCTGGAATATCTCCAGAAGGACCTGTCTGAGACTATTTTACAGTTAACTTTTTTTTTTAATAAGTAGAAGAATTACACCCTAAAATAATTAAAAGTACAATAAATACATAAGCCAGTAATGTAGTCACTTATTATTATTAAGTACTGCACATAACTGTATGTGCTAGACTTTTATAGGACCTGCAGTGCAGTAGTGTGATGGTACAATGTTACAAAGTCACCAGTCAAGAGGAATTTTTCAGCTCTAGTATAATCGTAGGAGACCACCGTCATATATGCTGTCCATTGTTGACCAAAACTATCATGTGGCACATGACTGTGTAACCGGGGTCCACTCCCTACCGTGCATGTGAAGCTGCCCTTACAGAAGACTCTTTCCAGGTCTTACCTAACTCTCCACATGTATTCGTTCATAAGTTTCTTGACTTGAAGGAATACATCAGTTTAGCCCCAAAGAATTTACACAAAGCAACATTTAATACTATTCATCATTCTTTCTCAACATACTCTATTCCCTCAGCCTCTACTGGTTTCCCCAACCTTTCTAGAGGTTCTTTCTCAGGCAACCGTGTTAGGTTTTGTACCATATCTGGAAACACAAAGGTCACCATCTCAGGGAACTTTCAGTTCAGTTCAAAGACAAAAACACAAATAATGAAAATATGACGCGATGGTTTCTGTAACGAACAAGGACACAGTACATCGAGAACACTGAAACCTGCCTGCCCAAGTTCAGAGGCTTCATGGGATGGTGATATTTTAGCTAGAATTGAAGACAAGTGGGGAGATTTTTCAGGCGAAAGGTCTGCACATGCAAAGCCATGGAGTCCTGAAAAGAATCAGAATAACTTCTTCCTAAACCTTATTTCTAAACATACACATTTGGGTGCCTCTCCCTACCCAACCCCAAATTAGAATTCTTTGTCTTATATTTTCTCTCTTTATAGACAAAAGATTAGAAAAATATATTTATATGTTTTTATTGTTATATCTCATTGGTGAGATAATGAGTGATTATTTTGTCTAATAATTTTCTATCATAAGTATAAATTATATTATTTTAAAATCTTAAAATATCATAAAGGCCAAAAAGAATCTTGAACTGCTTTAAGTGTGTCTTAAATTTTGAGATGGAAATAACAGGAACCAAGACCAGGCTGGCAAGAGGAGCTGGGTTCCAGAGATCCTTAAATGCCATCCGTGCTAAAAGGGTTGAGATTCCATTCTATAAATACGAGGGAAACTGAAAAATTTGGTCAGGATAGCAACATGACAACATATACAAGGCTGCAAATCGGTGGGGAAGAGGATGGGTGGTCAGATAGAAGGTAGAGGACAAATACAGACTTTAGTGCAAAGATTCACGTAAAAGGTGACAAACATCCAATTTCAGGGCATAGCAACAGTCAGGAAGATGAACGAAGGGTGAGGAGGTAGCCAGGAGGGATCTGCAATTTGCTTGGATAAGGAAGGCTGGGGGGGAAGGAAGGAATATAGAATAACTACCACTTTTAAATAAATAAGACACAGGAAGGAAAATGGAGTTGGGGGAGAAAATAGTGAGTTTTGTTTTAGAAACGCAGAATGTGAAATGCCAGTGTGCAATCTAGAGAAGATATCTACTGGGAAGCTAAGACATGAGTCTGGATCTCAGGAGACAAGTCAAGGTTAGAGACACAGACACAGAGCTGTCATTATACAGGTGCTAAGTGAAGTTACAAAAAGGGACGAGACTGAGAAGAAAATGCGTAGGAAGAAAGGAGAGCGGTGGGCAAACCTGAAGAGGTGAAGCAGCTGTTTGATGGAGCCAGGCTTCCTCGGAGCAAAGAGGGATGGCATCTAGACCACGGGGGCTGTGTCACCCTGAACAGGTACAGCACCTTTCTCTAACGCAAAGCAGTGGGTAAAAAACTGAGAGTTCATTCATTCATGCAGCTTTTTCTGGTATAGGAAGTAAAGACAACTGCAGGGAGAAGAGGAGGAAGGGGTAGGGACTGCAGAAAATCAGGAACATGCAAAAGCATCATAAAGCAATGCTGAGAGCCAGCAGGTACTTTAATTTATAAAGGCACATGTGTAACACACATTTCAATTGTAACTATCTGTTAATAATTGTCTTCCCTAATGGACTCTAGGCTCCAAGAAAGCAGGCCCTTGGTGTGTCTTACTCATGGCTACAGCACCTAGAAGTTCTGGGCACAAAGTCGATGCTCAAAAATTTTTGCTGAGCTACATTAAAATGTATGACACTTTTCTCTGACATTACTCAGAAACTCAGGAAAGAAGAGTTTCTCAGAATTAGTTAATGTGCTTGCCCTCTCTAAATAGAAAAACAGTTCCTGTAGATACCCTAGGGATACCTTAATTTTCAATTCTTTTATCTAAGCCAACTTAAAGACAGATATAAAATGTCTCATGTGCATGGTTTGTACATATTATGAAACCAAAATTAATTTACAAATCCAAACAGATATACTGACATAATATTACTGGGTTAGAAGGTGGTCAACCAGATAATCCAGATGTTGGTTATTATTATTTATTAACATGAAAGCATAAATTTTAAAAAATTATTGTAGAAATGCTCAAATCTCTGAGAAAACCTCCCAGGGGTCCTCAGACTCCAATTTGAGCTCACTGAATTGACCCAATGGTTTGCAGGGCAGGGGCAGGAAGAACAGGGGCACAAAGAAATTGCAGTGCTGACGAAAAGTTACCAACAAAGAAAAGGAAAAAGTCAAAGGTCCAGAGATCACAAGAGACAGGTGAGACAAGAGGGGAATCACATAAAGGAGGAAGTGAGAAGAGCTGGAAAGTGAGACAGCTGGGAGTTTAAAATTTCAGAGACAGGCAATCTTAGGAGAAAAGCTAAACTGAAGATACAGTACTAGGTCACTGCTTTAGCCAGGGCTCTGTCCCAAAGCAGAACCGGGACTAGAATTGGTGTGCAGGCAGTTTACTTGGAAGGTGACCCCAGGAAAATAGAGGTACTTTGAAAAGAGTGAGCCAAGAAAAAGAGAAAAAGCCAACACAAAGGTATTTTATTTACCATACTGGGTTGGCTGGAGGCTTGATTTTGCTGAAAACTTCTGAGAAGTGTATAGAAAGCCTATCCAGCAGGGGTCAACAGGGAGAAGTATTTTCATCAACGCCCGCCCCCCCACCAATGACACGCTGCCTCCTCCTAACACCCCCACACTTCCCAGGCTTCCTGGAACCACAGTGCAGGTACCCAGAGGATGCTGCTTGGGGAGGTGGGGAGGGAATCTAAAGTCTGGGGATATAGTCAGCCAGCAGAGAGTCACAGAACTGTCACCAGCAGCAATCAATGGCTGGAATCAAGGGGAGGCCAGAGGATGTGAGGATTTGTCCACCAAACCAAGGGCTGGTTTTGAACACAGCCCTTGAAGGCCACTGGAGCTGAAAGAGTTGAGAAAAGTGCTAGACCAGAGTGTGAAAAGCATCCGCTGCAGGAACTCCTGATGCCCTTAATGATGGCAAGAAATGGGGAGGAAGGAGAGACAAAGCCAGGTGATTCACACACAGACACATATACTGTATTGCCCCCAAAATAAGACAGGGTCTTATATTTACTTTTCCTCAAGACGACACCCTAAGGCTTATTTTCAGGGGATGTGTTATTTGTTTTAAGTATGGTACAACAATCTACATTTATTCAAATATAGTTAAGTTGTCTTCTTCTGGAACATCATTATAACTCTCCAAACCCCAAATTCCATCCTGAATCTCTTTTTTTATTTTTCTCTTTTTTGAGACAGAGTATCACTTTGTTGCCCAGGCTAGAGTGAGTGCCTTGGTGTCAGCCTAGCTCACAGCAACCTCAATCTCCTGGGCTCAAGCAATCCTCCTGCCTCAGCCTCCCGAGGAGCTGGGACTACAGGCATGCGCCACCATGCCCGGCTAATTTCATCCTGAATCTCTTGCGACTCTATTTCCTTTGGAACCATGGGCCCCAATCTCTCATGTCCATCAACAGAGCTCTCATGGGGCAGATGAAAAGGGCTGCTCGTCTTCTTTATCACTCCGAGACAAAATGCATGGGTTGTGCAGATACGCTGTATAGCTACACCCATCACTAGGTCTTATTTTTGGGGTAGGGCTTCTATTGTGCAAATGCTTAGAAATCCTGCTAGGTCATATTTTATGGGTAGGTCTTATTTTTCGGGGAAACACGATATGTATTAAAACAAACAATCGTTGTTTAAAAGGTTTTGTGTTTAAGGCATATGCAGCTCTTACCCTAGATGTGTGTGGCTGACTGCCTTATGAATCATCATCCTCTAGAAGTCGCTTCACTGTGTCCTCTGTATCTAGCACAATGTCTTAATATTTAATAAATGAAGAAAATAATGATAAAGATAACTGGAGATATTCTAAAGTATCAAAACACAAAAAAGTAAGCTTCATGAGGGCAGGCAAATTGTTGTCCCCACCACTGTACAACAGAGCAGGGACTATGGAGCCAGAATGCCTGATTCACACTAACTAGGTGGGTGATATTGGCAAATTAATCCATCTCAGTTTCCTCATCATTTAAATGAAAATGAAGATGGCAGTATTTACCTTACCAGGGGTTTGTGATGTTTAAGTAGATACATATAAAACATTTAAAACAATGTCTGGCATATAGTAATTACTACCTAAGTGTTTCCTGTTATAATTATTAAACATAGCTGGAAACCACCGAGAGGTTATATAACTTGCGCATGTGGAATCAAAAGTTGCACAGGTAGATCTGAAACCAGACCATGTGAATCCAGAGGCTATAACCTGACTTTGTGTTTCATTAAACTATCATTTTTTGAAAGCCTACTTAATTGCTATTTTAAAAGAATATCCTTCCAATGTTAGAACTGACTCAGAGCATAGAAATGAAAGTGCTTATAATGTTCTGTGAGTTTACTTCTTGGGCATTCAAACTTAATGGAGGCCAAGAGAAGTTATTTTAATTGTTACATGTCATAAGTATAGCCACAAGTTTTGTGTCTTGTTCCTATGAGAGCATTTCACTCTAAGATAATTTTTTTTTACCATATTCAATTTTATGTAAGGGGTCATGATGCATTCTTTGAACAATAAATAATCTTCACCTCCCACAAGTGATCTCATTTTAGTGCTTAACAAACCCAAATATGTGCAATTGTTTCCACTGTCAAAAACTGTGTATAATTATTTTAATCTTCAGTGTAAACTCATACTTATTCATAAAGTTTTATATCTCATTCAAACTTTTAAATAGACTCATTATTTATTAATGTTTCTAGCAATGTTACAAATAATTCATTTGGCATTTCCTTTTATATTTATAGATACAATCTTTAGAAAATGTATATGTACCAACATTTGTAAAAATTAAATAATTACACCTTAGAAAACAATTACTTAAAAAAAAATGTGGCAAGTTACATTCATTTCAGAGGTTTAAATAAGGTGCCCAAATGCCAACTCATACAAAAAGGAGTAATCCACAAAAGATTTCCTCTTATAAAAAAATCTCTGTACAAGGGCACAATTTGATTCAATGCAATTAACTAAATTCAAGCCAACAAACATGTATTGCATACCTACCATGTGCCAAACATGTAAGTGACAGAGCTAGGATATGAACCCAGGCATGATCCAAAAGCCATAGCTTTCGATATAATTAGGTTTCTAATAAGAAAAGCTAAAATTCTCATTGTTCAAATGCTTCTCCTTATCTGTCAGAGTTTTTTTTTTTTTGGAGACACAGTCTCCCTTTGTTGCCCAGGCTAGAGTGAGTGCCGTGGGGTCAGCCTAGCTCACAGCAACCTCAAATCCCTGGCCTCAAGCGATCCTGCTGTCTCAGCTTCTCGAGTAGCTGGGACAATAGGCATGCACCACCGTGCCCGGCTCATTTTTTCTATATATTTTTAGTTGCCCAATTAATTTCTTTCTATTTATAGTAGAGACAGGGTCTTGCTCTTGCTCAGGCTGGTTTCGAACTCCTGACCTCGAGCAATCCGCCCACCTCGGCCTCCTAGAGTGCTAGGATTATAGGCATAAGCCACCTCGCCCAGCCTTGTCATAGAGTTTTAAAATCTTTCACCTTGATCATGGAAAAGATTCTGATACCTATACTGAGATGCATCATAAATCTCTCTTCAAAACATAATAAAGCTGGATTCACCCCAAGTCTGTTCCACTATTTTCTGTATTTGCTTTTAAAAGGGAAAAAATTGGCCAAAAATAGATTTTAGTATTTAAAAATCAACATATTCCAGAAAAACAACATCACAGAGCCAAACTGAAAGACTGGGAATTAACAGGAGGTCCCTCCCTTATCCCACATACAGTGTAATAAACATGGGAAGAACATGAATGGAAGAAACAGAAATCTCACTAAACTCTATACTATTTGAGGATGAGCTATGGGGATGAATTCTTCCCATGGCAAGAGCACCTCTCCCCTTACAGGAAAAAATTAAAACAACATTTTTTTTCCTTGTATCTGACAGGAAGAGGTGTGGTGGTGACTATGGAGGTGTTTATGGCCCAAATAATAAGCTAGAATTAATGATTAACAAAACTTATCAGAAAGGATGGAGAAGGATAAAAATAAATAAAGGGGACAGGAAAGAGAAGAGGCTATGTATGACATAACATCTCTCCTCTACCATGGTAAATAGATCAGAAGTCTGAACTAGAAAACCTTCTTAAATTCACTACTCCAACCCAGAAGAAAAAAGACTTTTTAATAATATTAGCCTGAGGCTAATAAGTTCCAACAACAGAGGTTTTGGCTGCTCCAAAGCCATAGGCTCACAAAACAATTTGAATCTGTGAACAGCTCACATCAGGGTTAGATGAGTTAGTTAACTGAAGATAAAATTCATCACTAGAGACTACTCTACCCACCTTCTCCAGGAAAATGAGCATATGCAAGATCAATTGTCACCACCACCCAGTCCACAAGTGCAGAGAAAGAATGGAAACACTGTTTGTTGGCAATAGCCTAAAAGATAAACATTTTGGAGGTGGGGGAGGTAAAGGCTGGAAACTTAACTAAGAAAGATGTCTACAGGATGAAAAGTGAAAGGAAGTGAAGAATCTTTGAAAATAAGAGAACATTTAAATGAACTCACATGCTCTTCAAGGAATCAGAAAATCTCAAACAGATCTTATGTTATAGTGATCAAAAGCAGTAAGACCACAAAACTAGAGGAAAAGTACAGAGAGCTAAGGATGGAAATTCAGGTTGGAACCTTTGACAGACCTCATGAACTCAAGGGGCAGAAATCAACAAAACAGGAACAGCAGACTTGAGAAAAATCACACAGAATTCAAAATAATAATTCAAGCCAATTAGAAATGTAATGATAGCCAATGGGGACCCAATAAATAGACAACTGGTATACGACCCCCATTACCCCCCAAAAAGGATGGCCTTATGTGAGAATGGGAGGAAAATGAATTAAGCATCAAATTCAAACGGGGGGGGGGGGGGGGGGGGGGGGGGGGGCCCCATGGGGCACAAAATAAACCCAAAGATTGCAGAAGGATGGGCTGATGCAACATGAGCATGAAGAACTGCCTGAACTTAATTCTTCCCAGCTTCTTCCACTCACAAGGTAAGAGTGACCTAGTAACTGGTTGTTTTTTTTTTTCAAACCAGCCTACTAAACTGTTCCTTCTTTACACTTTCTATGTCTGTAGATTTTTCTTTTTTTGCCTTTCTCCATGAAGGGGAAAGAAGAGTACGTTAGCAACTGTTTTTTGGTTAAGAAAGTTTACTTTGGGGCAAGTTTACAGAGATGTTAATAATTGTGAATGGAGGTAGCAACAAAGTTAACCATCCTGATTAATGGTATCAACAAGCACTTGAAAGCAAGACTTGTTCCACATAATTCCAGTTAAGGAGAATTCTGAGTTATGTTCCAAATTGCATAATTCTATCCACTTTTTAAGTCGACCATTCCAAAATGCTTCCTTGATCAAACTAATTTTGACCACATCCTCCCTCATATCTCCTCTCCAGCCTGTGACAGAGTGGAAGAAGCACAGTGCTGTGAACACAGTATTTTAAACATATGATAAATGTTTTAGGACAAAACCAAACGTAGGGAGAAATCACTCAATTTCTCATTTTACTCATTAGTAAGGTGGAAATAATGTCTACCAAAAAACTGTGGGAAGGATAAAATATTATCATGAATATGAAAGCTCTTAGCAACAAATATCTGTATAGTGACCTACAGCTCATATTAATAATTCACTCCATCTTCTTGCTCTCCAACCCATTCACTGGTCAGGCCATCTAAAATAAGACCCTGGATGCCTATTTAATGAATGTTTCTTAATCTTTTTAACTCATGTTTCTTTAATAAGCATAAATCTTATTCCTGATCATACTTTTTGTAACATTTTCCTAATATTATAATACTAAGATTGCTTTTGTCAAACTACAACTTCCTCCTCTAACAAATATGACCCCACTATCACCCCTTTAATAAACACTGAAGTCATAATATGAACTAAATCATACATAAACCATAAAATATTGGATGTCAGAGAGAGAACTAATAAATTATTATTCCTAATATCATAAAGAATATGAAAGCTTAAGTTATTTACATATTCACTCAATAAACACACATTCATTGAAATGTGACTTCTATACTTCAATGGTACATACCCAGTTTTGCATGTAAATATTTTCCGCATCACTCCACTGAAAACTATACTGCCTAAATAAAACAGAATGCTAATTTTTCTTGTACCTTTCTGACTGTTTTGGGGTCTCATTGGTCTTCATCTCTTCAGCAACCACAATAAACAGAATTAACTACTCTTCCTTTGTGGTCTCAAAACATATTCTTGATAGTGCCTAGCATAGCAGATGACAAACCTTCAGCATTACTTTTATTCAAAATTCTATTATAACTAATTGCTTTCATGTCTGTGTCCCTCACCAGACTAGGGAGAGAGAGCAAGAATCCCAGCCTTCATATATATGCTTCATAAATATATATACTTATACATATCTCCTAATAGGTAACAAAGTGGTCAAGTACTGGATTCTGCCTTCTAACATACTGTCCTTTGAATATGTCACCCATCTGTCATCCAATCTTTGCTCATTCCATTCCAAGCTCAGGCCCCATCTCCTCCACAAAGTCTTCCAAAACCACTTACGCCAATTCTGATCTTTTTACTATTAGTGACTATTATCTGGTACAGTATATAGCATAAAATATCCTTTGGTTTTTGTTAGTTTCCTGAATTGAACACGACTTGTCCCAACTAGACTATACACTCAACATCAAGGACCACATCAATCTCTTGATTGACACCCACTGAGTCCAGCATTTTTCAGGTAATTGGTACTCAACATACAGATGGACTAAGATGGAGTGTACAACTGAGCTACGCCCTGATGAAGAGATGACCGGGGTAGACACAGTTGGCCAGTGTTGGCAGGTCTTCGCCAAGGGGTAACGTGGTGCCACGCCTCCCTCTCCGGTGACTACACAAGAAAGTGGCTGCTCGTGGCAGAAAGAGAACAGCAGCACTGTACGGTGCACAGACCAGGCGGCAGCTACCTTTCAACTCAGAATGATGCATCGAGGGGAAACGTAGAG
>VSMD01038506.1:0-35978 GCA_008750895.1 Mirza zaza | reverse complement strand
ACGCCTAAAGGTGACCTCGGCAGTAATTCTGGAGCACCCTCTTAGATGATTTTGCTGGCTTGGAGCAAGATTCTGAGTCGCTGAGTTCTGGGATAAATAATGCATTATTCAAAACTAGAACCCAAAGGGGAAAAAATAGGGTTATCCATTATTTATTTTTGATCAAGGATATCCTTTATCCAAAAAGTGATTTAAAGCAGCTTACACGGTTGCACATTATACAGCTATCTAATATAGATTTAAAATAAAACCAGAAAATAAGGCAAAGAGGAAAAAAGTGCATGCCAATTAGATACGATCAGGAGTGAGATTAGTAATAACAATATTTTTGCTTGTGGTTGGCTTTCTGGAATAAAATATGAAAAGGAAAACGTGATCAGTCACAAGAGTCACAGTCTTCATATAGTAAAAACAAAGAAAGAAACAAACAAACCTCCAATAGTTCAGGTAAAGAACTTTGCCCAACACAGAGATTTTTCACCTGGGAATTTTCCCTCCCCATAGCAACAAATAAGGGACATAATAGAGCAAAAGGCCTTGGCTCTTCCCTTTTGCAGAACCTTACTTTCTCCTCCCCTTGTCTTCCTTCAGTAAAAATCTTTTTCTAATATTAATGAAAACAATAAAAGTTAATGTTTGCCAGACCCTCACTGTGAGGCAGGCACTGTGTGAGCTGCTTTCCCTGTGGTATTTCAGGACATCATGACAGCACACAGGTGACGGGGTGGCAAATGCCATTGACCTCCTAGAGATGAAGATAGGCTTGGGGCATACGCTAGTGGGTCCGTGGGTCTGTCTGACTGTAAAGTTTCTGTGCTTATTGGTAACAATATATAGCTTCTAAAGAAAGGCTGAAAGGTAGCTAAGAAAACATAGCTAGGTAGTTCCTATTAGAGTTATATTTCTTTAATGCATCCCCCTAAAGGACCGGATTGTTTTTGATGATTCTATCAGGAAAAGGAGATGATGATCCTGTTACCAGATCATGTGTGGGGTCATCAAGGTTTATTGTGCATCATGTTTATTTCATGAAATGAAAGCCTAAAATAGACCTTGTCAAGAGTCCAAATTTCAACACACTTAAGTGTGAAAAGCTCCTCTTGGCTGTCATTTGAATTTTCAAGCTCAGGTTCAACAGGACTGAAACAATCAGGGCTGGTTCGGAGCCTGAAGTCTGGCCAGTAAAGACGGTGTGTGAAGGGGCTGGGCTGGTGGTTCCTGCAAGGGTCCTAGAGCAGTCATGCCTATGAAAGTGACACCATGCATGCTGCATAGCTTGGCTTTACCGGGTAGAAAGGTGGCAGTGCCTGAGACAGCGTCATACCCTGCCCCTACATTTATGGTGGAGTGAGCCAGAAATATCTTCACAGCAGAGGATGCTACAAGAACAATCTGGAGGCAGCCTGAAGAAGGGCAGCAGAGCTCCTGGTTTCCAGGCAGTATTAGCAGCCAACAGAGCAGAATTCGAGGCCTTAAAAGGAGCTGCAGTTGGCATGTCTGGGCAAAATTGTCATGGGATGAAACAGTAGAGCCTAAAACAGCACTGACCTTTGCAAACATAGACACATATATCTCTCCAAACACACACACACACACACACACACACACACACACACACACACAGAGAACTGATTGAGATCATTATTGGCGGTTCAACATTTAATTCTTCCATCTAGATCACCATTATTGGTCAGACCCCAGTGTATAGAGGGCAGATTAGGCCTCAACAGCGTCTCCTGAAACCTAATATGGCAATGTGCTCATGAAAACTTGTCCCAATGAAGGTGATGAGGTAGACAAAATGGAAATGGACGTAGAAAGAGAACATGACCTAGCTTTGCAAGAGCCATCTGAATTGAGAATAGGGTAACACACTGGAGGTGGGGTGAGAATTAGGGAAGTCAAGATAGAGCAAAAACTAGAGGGAATCCGTGCATCTATCTTCACATCCTTCCTGCGATGAGTCGCTTGAGATGTTTTTGTAACAAGTTTGTTTATTCACAGTAGGAGACATTTCATACTGATCTGTTTGAGGATGCATTTAATTACTGTTATGTTGATAGTGAAGAGTGTTCTCACCCTTCCACCTATAAACTTAATTGTACATCCATCTTTTCTTGCTAACCTCACTTCCAGGTATCTTTTCTTCCATTCAAAGCTAATTTTATTTTATTTATTATTATTTTTGAGACAGATTCTTGCTCTATTGCCCTGGGTAGAGTGCTGTGGCATCAGCCTAGCTCACTGCACCCTCAAACTCCTGGGCTCAAGCGATCCTCATGCCTCAGCCTCCCGAGTGGTTGGGACTACAGGCACACAACACCATGCCTGGCTAATTATTTGTTTTTAGTAGAGACGGGAATCTCACTGTTGCTCAGGCTGATCTCGAACTCCTGACCTGAAGCGATGCTCCCGCCTCAGCCTCCCAGAGTACTAGGATTACAGGTGTGAGCCACTGCGCCTGGCCTCAAAGCTAATTTTAAATACCCCCCTGTTCCTCCCATTTCCTCTTAGAGCTTTCACCATTAATTGTTCCCTTTCCTGTTTCTTTTTCTCACTCTCAACTAGTATTTCCCTCTTACTTTATACTCAAATAACTCTCATCTTAAAAATAACCTTCTGTAGTACTCTTTGATCCTCTCATGTCTCTTTCCCATTACAGCTGGCAGAAAGAAGCATCTGTAGGAGTGGCCATGCCTTATCTGCACACTGGCATCACCTGTGGAGCTCTGGCTGGTCCAGATGAAGCCTGACCGTTTACCAATGGCTTTTAAAGATCCCCAGGTGGTTCTAATATGCAGCCAAAATACAGAGCTATTGGTTTATCCTTGTTTCTATTAATTCTTCAAACCCCTTTATTTCTGGTTTATTTTCACTTCACTTCTCTAATATTTTTCCTGCTAATTTAATCCATGATCTAATCACAAACATTTCATGAATACTTTTCAGTTCTATTGGATGAATTTTTTTTTAAAGTTTTCCTACTGCTGGCTTCTGGACACATACTTCCCATTGCTCCAACCTCCACATGTGTTTCTTAAAAGTTCTACTTCTTCACTCATTAAAATGGCACTATTGAGGTTTAGGATAGGCTACCCCAAAATATGGCACCTTGGCATTTGAGAAAACAGCAGAAGCAGGAAGCCCCCTCTCACCTTCCCCTCCCCTTCTCCCCAGAAGCAGGCCATGAAACCTAGGAAGGTTACTCTCTGACTTCCCTCCCTTCTGCCCTGAAGACCTTGAAGTGGCAGGTGTCCTGCCCTATACCGGAAAAAGGAATCTCACACATAGATACCAAGAAGAATCTGAACACACTGGCCTTGCTAAGTTCTCCCCAGTTTATAACCATTGCATAATATACCCTTTTGTCCTCCAATCATACTTCTACAAGACTGTCCATAAAAACACACAGATGTCCCCATTTCTTTCGGTCTTTGTTTCTGAAGGCTCCCGTGCCAGGCAAACCGTATGTTAAATAAATGTGTATGCTTTCCTCTTGTTGATCTGCCCTTTGTTATCGGAGTCTCAGCCATGACTTGTATTGGGTGAGGAAATGATATTACTTTTTCTCCCCTACAACGCTACACTTCACATAGTCACCCAAGCCGAAACCAGGGGATCACTGTCAACACTGTGCCATCAGGTTCCATATTCAACCTGTCACTAAGCCTTGCTGTTGCTACCTCTTTCAGAGCTGAGTCTCTGTCCCTTTCTCCACCGCCCCCGGCTGGCTCCGGGTTTGACTCTTGGTAGCCGGGATTAATGAGAGGCTTTCCTACGAGACTTCCTGATTCCAGCTTTGACGCCCTTACGCGCATCTTCTACACTGCTCCCAAAGGAGTAAAATAAAACTCTGGCCATGGCGCTTGCCAGCTGTAAGGCCATCATCAACGCCCACTCTCCTGGAGAATAAAAGTCAGGCTCCTTAACAGCGAGCAAAGTTCCTTTAGCTTAGGGTTTCCGCTTACCTTTCCAGGATCACCACCCGCCATTTCCTTCCGGTGCGCCTTACATTTCCTTCCGGTGCGCTTTACGCGGAGCACGGCAAGTTCCTGCTGGAAACCCCATGCAGAGGCCGGGCATTGCTGTCACCATGAGGTTCTGTACTGTTTGCCATTTTACTCCCCTGAGAGTGAGCTGATGCAGGGGAATGACTTTGCCCCTTGGGATCCCTGTGCCTACACAGAATCTGGTACAGTACATTTTGGTTTAGTGAATAAATAAGTGAATTTTCAATTCCCTTCCAACTGCTGAGCATGGCCTTATCTGACAGCTCATTTCCTAACAACTTTTCTAGAGTGATTAACAAAGGCAGGAAGGGAAGAAAGAAAAAAATGCGAATCACCATGGAGATCCTGACTCCCAGAGAGCAGAATAGGGAAGGGAAGACAGATGCAGAAGTAGGTTTTGGGGAGAGTGCTGCACAGCTGAGTCAGTTTTGCTCTGTGGTCCTGATTCTCTCTCAGGTTTAACTTTCTGCATATAAGAAATCATTTCTTTAAGACAAGTTCAATGCCACATACGAGTTTCGTCACAGGCCAAACAAAAGGCAACAAAGCACCCTGGAGATAAAATAATAGCATGAAAACAGTTGTAGCTATGGTCCATCTTGGTATTTGAATAAGGCCTATATTTAATACAGAAGAAAAACATTCCAAGCACTATGTCATTTGAAAGAGGCTATCACTGATGTGCCAGCAAAAACCCAAAGAACAAAAAGGTCTGTAGGAATGGGGTCTCCTTCTATGTAAAAGGAAATGACTCTTATTTAATGTTTTATTTTATTTTCCCTATTACATGACTATTTTTTAATGAATTAATTTAAATTCCAATATGCAAGTAACCCTAATATGGCCTCTGGTTGACCCTTCTGTGAAGTATCGATTTTATAGTCATGTGGAGAAACAGGCATTTCTTCAGCTTCAACATCTACTTGTTTGGGAGCAATTCAGCAAGGAGTAAATTGTGCACTTTGGGGTGCAAACTGCGAATTATTAATGCATTAATTAAAACAACTATTGTGGCTTTTTGGCTTCAAGAAGCAAATCCTATGAAAATCTAGCCAGTCACCTTTTCCTGACACCCCACCCCCTTTCCTACATATTAGTCATGAGAACATGAGGATAATCTTATGTATGTTTCTGACAACTAATTTGGGGTTCTGCAGTGATAAAGAACAATTAACAAAGGCTTCCTTGGTTTTGACTAACCACTTTCTGGGCAAAGGGTTTAATTAGCGAAGAGGCTGCTTCCTTTAGTTTAACCATACAACATTTAAGCAGAGGCTGCTTAGAAAAACATATTTATTACTTGACTTCATTTAGTTATTTTGCTAACATCTGTCCACAAGATGGCAGTAAACGTTTGATGAGTTTCTATGATAATTTTAGTCTTTTGTGTGTGTGTGTGGGGGGGGTAAGACTTGCTCTAGAAGAAAAATTTCATTTATCTGATGTTTTATATAGTTTTACATTCTATGTCAAATAAACCCAGTTGTATATAATTAATTTAAAATGCTTTCAAGTGGCTGACAGTTACACTGTTTATCCTAACAGTTAAGCAGTGTATCATAACAGAAATAATATAATTGGTCTTCACTTCAACTGCATGTGTCAAAAAGAATGAACAAAAAGTTAACATTTGGCATGGAGAAATTATATAGTTCTAAGTTTACTGGCTAAGAATTTGAAAATATATGCAGAAATTGGTTCATTTCTGAGTCCTAGGTGAGTGAGTGCTGTATGCAAGAATGTTGGGTGATACAAAAGTCAAACAGACTAGGATCTTCTCCTTATGAAGTTTTAGAACAGCAGAGAATATCAAAGTGTATTCACATAATTGTTACACAAGGCAATGGGTGACATGAGGGAGTTTGGAAGAAAAGCTTTGCCACTGTAATGGAGGAAAGATTAGTTTTAATTGGGAAGAATCAAGGGAGGTTTTTTGAAAGGTGGAGTATTCAATATTTGTCCTGATCAAGGAGTGGGATTCGGACTGGGGAAGTATGTGCATACTAGTATGAGAATAAAAGCTCATGTGGGCAGGTGAGGAGTACTTGGGGGTGAACAGGTCAGGTTATTTGGTTGCAAAGTGCATATAAAAGGTAGAATTAGGAAGAAAATGGCTTGACTTTGGAATGCTGGGTTTACGAGTTTGGATTTTATTCTGGAGGCAATGGAGGACCACTGGAGGCATTTGAGCTGAGAAGCAGTCCAGCAGCAGTGGCTCAGAAAGAACAGCCTGGAATCTGTGCAGGCTGCACTGAGGTGGACGGAGACTGGCTGTGCAATGGTGCGTAGGTCTGGAGAGGTGCGGTGGTATGGTCAGGGCCATGCTACAGTCCTAAAGCCAGGACCATTAACTTCATTTCTTTAGGTTATTTTCCCCATTAAAAAGCAAAGGCTTGGACCAAGTTATTCTTTTCAGCTCCAAATATTGCAGGCCTGGATAGGACGATGGCAGGGGTATAGAGACAGGGAAATGGATACAGGAGAAATTAGCAAGGCAGACAGAGCAGCACTTGGGAATGGAGGGACACTGGGATGGGGTGTTGGCAGGGAGGGGAGAAGAGGGATAAAGACAGAAGAAAATTTTATGCAGAACATTTTATGCAGAAGAACATTTTATGCCTACAAAGACAATGGGATCGTAAGTAGGGAATGGTAGTGCCAGCTTTGTGAAGAATATATTTTCAGCTTTAAGCATACTAGTACACTGGCATTATTTGTAGCATTTAAATCATGGGTAAGAGGATTGTTTAGATGCATCTGAAAGACTTGGGTAAGTTATCTGAACAGATATCCAAATGACCATCACAGACATGTCCATTCTTTCTCTCTTAGTGAATATAGTATTCAGCACATAGTGTTGTCAGGGAAGGCAGAAAGGCTCTTAAGTGCAATACAGGAATGGAAGCAAAACACATGGTTCTTCCTATACAAAGGTGGTGCCCTGGATATGCTTCATGGGAGTGGGCTATGAGCTGCTTTTCTGCTGGTGGGGAAGCATGAGGCCTAAGCCACCGTGTGTGCTCTTGTATGCACCGCAGGAAGGAAAGCATGGAGTCACAGCCGCAGGAAGGAAAGCATGGAGGAAGCAGAGCTTCATGAGTCATCACCGAAGACCCACTACCCAGTCCCAGTGTTATCTCAACAACGACAGCAACCAGTGGTGAGGATTTCTCTCCATCCAATTCCAACTAGATTGTTGTGTGAAAGGGACAAATGTGAAGTCAACAAATAGTTACTTAGTATCAGGGAGTGATTCAAAAGTGCAATTTCCAGGGCTGTCCCAGGGTGAGATTAGAGAGTCTCCAGCTAACCTCCAGAACCACCGCACTGTACAATCATAACTGATGCCCGGAGAGGCGAACGGCGGGAGGAGTGGACCTCAATGTGCCTCCACATCATCAGAGATTAAAGTCTGTTTGATGTCACTCAGTGTTGTGCATCGAATGTGAAATGGACATTCTCATTTGGCATGCTGAATGTAGTAGATTCATTTCCAGAATGTTCCTAAGCATATCACATCATTGACCTTTCTGCATGAATAGGCCTTTGCCATATTATGAACATGTATATGTATTTGTTAAGGCAGGAATTTATGCCCTTTAATAAGTGAAGCTAAAGTATTCCTAACTAGGTCAATTTTACAGATAAAATCTCCGACCATCCTCACCACTATGTTTATATTAGGAACTCTGTGTGAATCTACATTTGCTTTCCAAGCTTTCTAAAAATCTAAAATGCTTTTTCTGAGAGTATGGAGTGGCTCAGACATCAGGGATTGAGTCAGGGTAGGAAGCTTGAAGACAAATATAAAAGATAGGATTACAGCTTTGGGAGAACACCAGTAACTTCTTCAATTTGCTAATAATAAAAATATTAACTGTTCTTTTAATATCAACAATATAAAAAGTACTATACAACTTTCTCCTCTTTATTCCCCTAAATCTACGTTTCCTTCTGATTTTAAGAACAGCAATTTAATGGTTAAAAGCAACGTTTCCTACAGTGTGGTAGGGAGTTAGCAGAAGACAGGGCTACAAGATCACTGGAGTAGAATACTCAAGGAAAAGAAAGAAATTCCAGTGGGAGCAAGGACTGAAAGTTATTTTGGAAAAGCCAAAAGTGGAAAATGAACCTCGAATTAGTGACTTTAATTTTCTGCCTTTAAATTACCCATCACACCTTTCTGAACCCAACCCTTTTCTTAATTCTCACCCACTTGGGCCCTGCCTCTTCAGGGAGCCGTCTCCTGGCCATGTCCCAAACCAACCTGAGCACCTCAGTACAGAAACCGTGTCTTGGCTCTGCCCTGTGTTCCCAGCACCTACTTCACCACAGCCTGGCTCGTGAGCCCTATTTGCATATGTTGCATGAATCAATGAATCACTCCTTTGCATCTCCCAATCATAGTCTACTTGTGCTCACAGATGTATATTTACTGTAAAGAGTAACATCGTATGAATTCAACACATAGCAGGAAGGTGAACTTGATGCTACATAGTCGATATGAATGAAAACCAAATATAATAATTATGATGCAAATAATTTTGGGTGATTCCCACTGTCCCTTTGTCCTTCCCTCTGTCCCTCTCTTCCTTTCCTTCCTTCTTATGTGTGTTGAGTATCTGTTAAATGTAAGGTACTAAGATTACAGAGTGTCAGAAGCAAGCTTTAGGTGATCTAGAGCAACTCTTGTCTTATCACGAAGTTCCTCTGCCATATCCTTGACAAGAGTCCTGTGGCTTTTGCCTGGACAGGAGCAGTGAGGGGGACCTGTGATCCCTGGGGCAGCCCCTGCTATGTGTGTGCCAGGCATGGTCAGCATGAGCTTCCTCAGCCTTTGCTATATATATCTGGGCCTCTATAGTCTCTACCTCATTGCTCCTGCTTCTAACTTACGAATAAAGGATAATTCTAAGTCTTCTCCATAACAGTCCTTAAAAATACCTGAAGTCATGTATCATGTCCATCTTTAATCTTCTTTTTCAGAGTAAACTCTTTTAGTTGCTCTCATCATTCTTCCTATGTCTGGACCTCTGTCCCAGACAAGTGGGAGCTTGGGGCTCTGATGCTGGCGATGGGGTTGCTGTATTCCAGAAACCGGAACCAGCAGGGCATGGGTGGGTTCTAGCTGTTTTGAGGCTGCAGTTTGGGGAGTACTTGATGGGGTGAGAGGCAGCAGCTCCAGAAGGTTCATAGTCAGAAAACTGGACAAATGGTTTAAACAAACAATCAATACCCGCCTCTCCCATCTGCAGACTCCTGGCTCTCAAACCAAGCTGGCATCAGACTCACGTGAGGGGAAACACAGAAGGCAGGGCTCCACCCTCAGAGTGTCAGATTCAGCAGGTATGAGCTGAGACCTGAGAATTTGCATTTCTAACAAGTCCCCAGGTGATGTTGGCACAGCCAGTGCAGGGACCACACCTGGAAAGCCACTGCCTTAGACAATGCAATGAAGCTGAGAGAGATGGAGGTGCCAGATAAGGACAGAAAGTTCAAAGTGAACTATAAGTTAATGGTGGGTCAGGGCCGAGACTAGGGTGAGGCGAGTGAGGGGTGTACCTGGGGTGTGAATTGCAAGGAGACCCTCACTCTCAGGGCCACACAGGTGCAGGGCCGTGCACTTGACAGCCAGCTGTGATGACTCCTGTATTGGGAAAGCTGCTTGCTGGGATAGTTTTCCTGCCAAACTGCAGTCTCCATGGTAGGTGGAATGTTGAGCCCTCAAAGACTTGGCCCTCATATGGACACTAAGAGGGTTCCTAGTTCCTTCACCATGCTGGTGACTGCTGGAAGTCCTTACTACTGGTATGAAAGAGTTAAGTAGTCACAAATAAGGTCCTTCTTCCAGTAAATAAATGTCAAAAACCACCCATAAATAATTCTGTGAAATTTTGGGCTGTGTTATAGCAGAGTTGCATTCTAAAAAATATTTAAAATCTAAACATACAAGATTAGATTTTAAAATTATACCCAAATCCCTAATATAAACCCCTAATTTTTTTTTCTAGAGGAAGTGAAATCACACGAACGATGGCAGGTTGTAGTAAGTAAAGGTTGGGATCCATGAACTATTATCATATCATTTCTATCTTCAGAGCTTTTCCTGTCTCCTAGGAAACAAGTATGTAAATAAGTGGTTCTACACAGCAGAATAAAATGAGCAGAGATCCAGAAACAGGACTACCAACTGGTGGTGTGGTGGTACAGAGGAGAGAGGGTCATAAGGACAGATATGTGTTCTTGATTTTGTACCTCAGGTAAATTTATTTATTAATAAGAATGGTTAGCCAACCTCTGAGAAATATGCAAGTGGCAGTTGGAAGTTCCAGATAAAGAGGGATGACAGGGAGAGACAGGGCTGGCACTGTTGTCCACTACCCCAGTGCCGGACCTCGTGCCTTCCTCCATAGATGCTGGTGGCCTCAGGAGACCACTGCTCCCCTGACAGTCTTACTCTTTAACTTGAAGGAAATTCAATCTCAAGTTTCGTAGAGACTTAAAGGCGTCATCTGTTCCATCCTCTGATTCCAGGTAGAACTTTACTTTAATAACCAAAGCAAGTAAGCTTAGCAGTACTATTTTTGAAGTCCTCCAGGAAAGGACCATAGTGTTGCTTGTCAGTTGCTTACAAGTACTTCCTTTGCATCACCTGACTCTGTCATTTGAGTCACCTTTTTCCTTGCCCCTTCCAATAAACTACCATGTGTTATTCAATGAGAGAGACCACAACCAACTGTTTTTCTGCAGATCTAAAACATGCCCCTTTACAATGTGCTAGGTGCTGGGAATGTTCCTGAGCTCAGACAGATGAGGACAGAGCCTGGAGACCCTCATTAGGGGAAGAAAGACCTTCACAGCTCTTCAGAACTGTAAGCGCCTGGTTGCAGAAGAGGAAAGGGACAGCCTAAGGCAGGGCCCTGACCTGCTCTGTTAAGTCCGTACCTCCTGTGGCAATGGCTGTCACTGGGCGAGTGGATGGGTAACTTATTTACAAGGCAATATTAGAATCTAGATACACTATGCTTCAAATGGACTCTTTCCTACACTGATAACCTGGGTCACTTTACTCAGTTAGGAAGGAGGAGAGTTGGGTTTTAGTCCTGTGTGACTTTATCCATAGTAACTTCCCCAGGGTGGACTTCAGTTCATCCATCTATAAAACCAGTGACTTAGACAAGACAGGCATAAGGTCCCATCTAGCTCTTAAATTGTCTGAGTTTCTTTGGGTTTGGAGTGCTAAATATAACAGCTATCCTTATTGCGTTTATTTATTTAAAAAGTGGCTCAGGTTTCATTTTGTCTCTGGGCTAGAAAAATGAACATGTCACATTGACAGCTTTGCTGTGTTCCTTCTGCTCAAGGATGTTCTTCTGTCCACCCCCATCGTGCATTCCAGGCATGTCACACAGCCTAAGCTTGTCACTGCATGTCACAGACTAATTTGTTCTAATTCTGTTGAGTTCACAGCCCCGTGGATGAGTTTCCCTACTGGCAAGCTCCAGGCTGATTAGTGGGCAATTACAGCTGGGGACATGGAGGCAGAGAGGGTCGGCAGGAGGGGACAATGACTATCCCTTGGATAATTTCACTAGATTCAAATGAGACAATATTAACCTCCTTTCAGGAAAACACATGGCAACGCTGAATTTATGGAGTTCTAATACCAAAGGGACTGAGAGCCGGAGCTGCCTGATGACAAGAGGGCACTTGTAACAGAAGCTTCACTCCACAGCCCTCCAGTCAGTGGTGCCTTGACAGCAAATGAGTTAGTTGGCTAGTTCCTTCTCCACAAAATTGTTATTTTGAAGCTCAAGCCTGCTGACTGGAAATCAAAATGGAGCATGAGTATTTTCCTTGCAGAGAAAGCCTAGGGAGGTGTTGGACATGATCAGGAAACACCCTCTACTCTGTGCAGCCTTTTGCCTTCTTTGAGTTTCCAGTTCCCCCAGCCCACCTCCTTTAGATGCTGCACACAAAGACTATGCTGATTGGAATCAAGTTTAAAAACATGGCCTGTATTGGGGGCAGTTAAAGAAAGACAGCCTTGAAGTTAAGGGACGCCTGCTGTGCAGTCTCAATTTTCTAAAGCTTTATCTCCTAATCACCTTTCCTCAAACAGAATCTATTTTATTTTTAATTTGTCCTTTAGACTAAGAAGTTTCTTTGACTGAGGAGTCATCTGGGACCTTTAACCATGGCTCATTCAAACCCAAGTGTATGCGATGCCATTACACTTAGGGCTTCAGTTCACAATCTGGGTATACTTCGTGGTTAAGAAAAGAAGGAAGGAAAGAAAAAGGGACGTGTTAGGAGCAACTTCAATGATTTTTCTAAGCTTCACCAGGGTCACTACAATTTAGATTCCAATAAGTGGACCTCCTTGTCCAGAATTGCCCATGTGATTTGCATCAGAATGCAGGACTGTTGCATCCTATAATAGCAAATATGAAAGTTGTAGCTACCATTTATTGAATGTCATTACTGAGCAAATTACCAGGTTGGTCACTTTACCAATATTATCTCACTTAATCCTCAGATCACTTCTCTGAGGGAGGAATTATTATCCCCATTTTCCTGGTAATCAAACAAGAGTCTTAGAGGGTTGAATGACTTGCTTAGGGTCATAGAACCAGGAGGTAGGAGAAGTGGAAGAGAACTCAGCTCTGTCTGCCTCCAGAATGTGTGCTTTTTCAGTCCCTTCCTGTGAGCCTCTAAAATAGAGCATATTCATTTCACTGTCAATTTCACCTTCCAGTATTATTGATGTTTCATATTCAATTCTGACCATAGCCATGCAGGAGCGAAATATATGGGTTCTTCCTCTTTACGAACAGAAAACTGGTCTATGATTATTTTTTGAACATTTGTCTTTAGTACCTTTTAAACACATGCATCAGTTTAATGTCAAAGCAGAAGCTTTATGTATTGGACCCATGGTACCAATATGTTTAGATTATATGCAGCTCTGAGCCTGTTTTACTATAACAGGGCCTCATTCTCTCAAATATATCCATCAACCATCCATCAGTGTAATGTGCATCGCTCATTGAAAGAACACATTTCCATCAGACCTTTTCCCACTCCACTTTCTATTAAAACATATGCAATTACGATTTTAAGAATCAGAAGGCTATAAAGTGAATAATCTAAAAATGATTAATTTTGTTCTGTTTGAAAGTTGTCATTTGTGATCTTATGAACTGATATGAATAACCTCATCATTCTCCCTCTTCTTTTCTAGGGTATAGGTGAAGTACTAGTTTGCTAGGGCTTCCCAAACAAAGTGCCACAAACTGGGCGGTTTGAATAACAGAAAGTTATGGTGTCACAGTTCTCAAGGCTAGAAATCTGAAATGAGGGTGCTGGCAGGGCAGATTCCCACCCTTCCTTCCTCCCACTGAAGGAAGAATCTGCCCCAAGCCTCTCTCCTAGCTTAGGTGGTCTGCTGGGAACCTTTGGTGTTTCTTGGCTTGCAGATGCATCACCCCATCGCTGCCTTCATGTTCACGTGGCATTTTCTCTGCATGTGTGTCTGGACTCAAATTTCCCCTGTTTATAATGACACCAGTTATATTGGATTAGAGGCCCACTCCACTCCAGCATGACCTCATCTTAACTAAGTACATCTACAACAGCCTGCTTTCCTAATAAGTTTACAATCTCAGGTAGCATGAGTCAGGACTTCAACATAGGCATTTTGGAGGGTGGGGGGCACAATTTAACACAATTCAATTTAAAAGTGTCAGTGCACTTTTAAAATGTAATACACAATGACAGTCATTAGAAAATTGCCATAGATATTTCATGAAATAAAGAAAGCATATTTAAATGTTCTATAAATAGCTATTTAATAGAAATCTGATCTCTTTTAATTATTCTATATTTTACTCTGGAAACATAATCATGACATCCTATTCATGGGATAAGACAAATAGACACCTTTATTGATAATGCATGATTTAACTAACCAAACTCCTTTGACTTTGTGCACTCCAAGTGCTTTTTCTTGGCCCAGTATTATTATTTGCATGACAAGTTCTGGGCCCCTAAAGGTCCTCTAAGGCATGCTGGCAGAGCGTTTGTAGGAGGTGAGGTGCTAGGTGGACTTTTAAATGATGACCTCTCCTCCTGTCACTATGAAGCAGATCCTGTAAGCATTGAGAAACTGAATGACCTTAACAGGGACTCTTTCCATGGTGGCACCTTTTTTATTACTAAGTCCCTAGAGTGCCATTGAGCTAGCACTCCCCCTCCCACCACCATGGAAACTCCTAAGATATAAACCTGTGCCTCCAACTGCATACCTGTCTCCCCACCCAGATGTCCTGGGGCCCTTAAGCCTGATATGATCAAACCAGAAGTCATGGGTTGTCCTTGACCTCTGCCAGACACCCTGTAATATTCCTCCTGCACAGCACCTACTGCTGATAAAGGCCGGTGAGCAGTGTCCCCATGCTTGTAGTCACTCATGCTAGAAACTGTTGTCATTTACTCTACAGTTCTCTTACATCTGACAACTGCAGTCACCATGCCCTGTTCTATCTTCCTTTTAATGTCTTTTGACCTGTGTTATCATCTCTCTATTCTCTCCGCTGCTACCTAAGCTCAAACCCAGCATCTCTCCCGTGGACAATGCAACAGCCTCCAAACTGGCTTCCCATAAACAGTGCCCTCCCCACGCCCCACTTATCTCTGCTTTTATGCCATCAAATACATGACAAATGTGGTATTACCTTGCTGCTGCAAATCCTCTGAGTCTACTTCTGTCTACACAGTGTGGTTCAAACATCTCAGCTGGGCAGACGAGGCCTTCCCTGTCTGGCTAACACCTCTTTTCCAACATGATCTCCTTCCCTTGACCATTTATTATGAAAAAGATCATGCATTTTCACACCTCCATGGAGTTTCCTCTATCTGTAATTCCTTTCCCTTTCTCTCCTATAAAGTACCAATTTATGTTTTCAGATCAAGGTGAAACTACCACTTATTGATCAAACTTGTCAAAACTTTCCTAACTATCCTTGGTCATAATTATTTCCTTCCTCCCTGTATACACAGTTTCTTATTCATCCTTTATTCTTGCTCATGATAGAAGTAAAGTATAATGCCTTATCAGTCTTCCCTCTTTGGTTGTTTATGGCTTTGGGGCAGGGATTGTGTCTTATTCATTTTTCAATTCTTAGAGCTTACCTGAAACATGGTAAGTACTTAATGTATTTTTGGTGAATGAATGAATGAAGTTAAGCCCACCACTTTTTTTCACATTCAGAGCTGTTTTCTCCCTGTCTATTTTGCTATTCTAGATGAGGAATATGGTGGAGAAACCTGTCCTATCAAATATCAAGTCTTACAAAACTATACAAAGTTGATACAGAAATTGACAATTAGAACAATAAAATAGAATAGACAGCCCAGAAATAGATATAACCACAAACTTGAGTTATGACATTTCTACCATTATAATTAGTGGTAGAAAGAATGGACTTTTTAATAAATAGTGCAAGGGCAGTTGGTTATCTATGTGGGAAAAGAATAAAATTGGATTCCTTTCTCTTGCCATATATAATATTTAACTCCAAATGAATTAAAAGTTTAAGTGTAAGAAGCTCAACTATTAGTATGAGACTTTTAAAAGACAATTCAGGAAAATACCTTTATAACCATAAGATCAAGAGAGATTTATTAAACAAGAAGTCAAAAGCAAACTTATAAGGGCAACAAATTAACATACACTATATTAAAATTAAGAAAGTTTGTTTATAGGATGATAGCATAAAGTGAAAAGACAAATCATGAGCTTGGGAAAGATTTTTTTTTAACACGTACAATTAGGATCCTAATAAGCTATTTAGCACACAACTTTGAAACATGGACAGGCAGATAAAGATCTTCAGGCTTTGAGAAAAGCTTTAAATGTGAAAGACAAAGATTAATGCAACAACAACAACAAAATGAAACAACTTAAAACATGCAGAAAATATGCCAGAAAAAGAAAACCTTAAAAAATGTTATAAAAGAGAAAGATTCCAAGAAAAAAGGAGCTCTTGGGAAAAACAAAACCTTTATGATAGAAATGAAAAGTTCAATCAAAAGATGAGAAGATGAAGAAATGTCCCAGAAAATAGAAAAAAATGACAAGGGTATGGAAAGCAGGAGAAAAAAAATAAATGCAAGGATTATAACAAAAGGTCCAATATTTGAATAACAATTATTACGTAAAAGTAGATCAGATACATTGAGCACAAGAAAACTATTCATAAAATAGCTGAAGAAAGGTCATGTGTGGTGGCTTATGCCTGTAATCTCAGCACTTTGGGTGGCCGAGGCAGGAGGATCGCTTGAGGCCAGGAGTTTGAGATCAGCCTGGGCAACAGGGCAAAACCCCATCTCTAAAAAAATAAAAAGTTGAAGAAACATTTTTCAGAACTGAGCAACATACTTTTACAGATTGAAAGGCTCACCAAGTACCTAGCAGAATGGCCCTCTTGGAATGACACAGCATCATAGTATTTCAGACCATTTGCCACAAAGATCTTATAAACTTACAAGAGAGAGAAAAATACATCTCTTGTACAAGGAATCAAGACACAGATAAATTAAAAAATAATTAACAAAAGAACATACATAGTTTGATATATTTTATAAACTATAAAACCAAATAATATATTGTTTAGGGATGCATACATGGAAAACCATAAAGGAAATGATAAAATGAATGACAGAGTGGATAGAATTTTTTAAAAAAAACACACAAACCAAAAATATTAGGATAGCAATTATCTGGGGTGAAGGGATAAGAATGGGGAAGAAACTTTCAGACAACCTCAACAGTATTGGTGATGCTCTTTCTTATGTTGAATAATGGATTCATGGGTTTCTTCTTATAATTCTGCTTCATGACTTGAGCATATATACATTTATATATATATATAGTATACATAAAAATTTATATGTCTCGAACATTGTATAATATAAAAACAAAAGGTGTTGCCTTTATATAATGCATTAATGAAAACCTATAGAATACTGGTTGCATTTTTATCTGTAAGCTTGATTTCAGCCTTTAGCAGTAAATTTAGAAACTTCCACAGAGATGCCTATTATATGTAAAGAGCATGATGAAGTAGACTTATTATAAACCAATTGACATCAAGCACTTAACTATATGGGAGTTTTCCATATTGCAGTTAAAAGTATTTAACAAAAAATAATTCTCAACTTTTCTTCTGTTGAGCTACTAGAAAACGGCATTATTGATGTTTACAGTCTTTGTCTTTATTTGGGTTGTACTTGAGACTAATTGTGGCCAGCCCCACACTTTACCTAACTGCTTTTTCTGTTAACCTAAGCTACCCCACTAGCCATTAGCACCGAGTGCCATTAGCAGTGATATTACCTTCTTGACTACTCATGCTGAACTCATGTGTAATAACAATGAGGTAGACGATTAGGAGAAATTCATCTTACACAGCACGACTGAAAAACACTTCTAAGGTTTCCCCAAGTGATATAAAATGCTCCAAAAGTTATAACAAGAGAACATCCAATCTCCCCAAATGGCTCTATTTGTCAGTAGCTTTATTTTCAATACCAATTGTTGGGAAGTAATGTACTTTTATCCAAGTTGCAAACTGTACTTACTGGTCCTCATTTGCACAGCCTGAGAGAGATTTTTTTTTTTTTAGGATGACATTAAATCAAGCTTCCAGGATTTTGGATCTACATCTTCTCTTTGGATAGGACATCTCTAACATAGCAAGAGTCAAAGTTATGTGTTTGAAATCTGCTGACTGTCATTTGGTTGCAGTGCTTTACCTGGAAAAACTACTGCCCGGGACTGTGTTAAGGTGCCAAAGCTGACCACACCGCATCTTTGCCTTTAACATGTCAAGATTTTTAAAAATATTAGAAAACCACAAACTTTATTTTTAAAAGCAATATGCAATATACTTAGAGCCCAACAAATATTCATTGAATGTATCTCTGACATGAATATCTCTAATAAGTTATTTTCCGATTTGTTGACACAAAGGGGTGGGACAACCAAAATAGCTGTCGGATTAAGAGTGCTGTTGTCACACTCAATTATATCCCTTTGCTAGACGTGCACCTGTTTTCTTTACCATTCCTTTTATTTTTTTCTTAATGGAGAGCTACTCCCTTCCCCTCCCCCTTGTACTGAAAGAAAGGCAGGAGGGGAAAGGAACGATAATTTAGCTGAAGGTCAACTAGGGCACCCTGCTAATGGCTCTCTCCCCTCCCATTACTGATTGCCTGAGAATAGGAAATCAGCCCAAATCTACTGTTGTGATCAGGGAGCAAAAGCTGTAATGTCGGTGAGTGGGCACGTGCTACTTACTGCCTTTTTCCTGTCCAAGAAAAATAATTACTATGTTTAACTGACACCCTTCAGAGCAAATCCCTTCTTCAGAGTTCATCAGTCTGAAGGACAGTGGGGAAACAGCCCTGCAGAGTTGGTCACCCCCGGAGGAAAACATCCACTGCCAGAGCCTCCCACGGCCTCTTTCCCTCTAGCTTCTCTCTGGTCTCCCTTGATCCAAGGTGATGCTCAAAACTACAGCCGGAAGTGCGAGCACATACAGGTGACACCCTGGGGTAGCCTGTGCCTTCCCGTGCTTGGGAGAATGACCAGTGACGATTCATTTCCAGCAGGCAGGGCCCATAATGGGGAGAGAAAAAGCAACTGCGAGAGACTGAGTGTGCCCCCAGCCTGCATCCCGTCGGACCCATGGCTGTCCCTGTGGACAGGACCAACAGCAATGGAGCCAATGAAAACACTTCTGGACTGTGGCATTACACTTTCCAGGTGCCCCTACCTTCCAAGGCACAACAGGAAATGAGTCAAAGGAATAATGATTATGAGAAGAAGAAAAAATATCCTTCTGCTTCACAGAATGCTTACACACAGGTAATCTCATCTGTTAATTGACTCCTACCTTTAGGGCAAAGCAGATTATTGTCCTCATCTTAAGAGTGAAGAAACAGATTTTCCAGAGAGGTTAGGGTGGTATAGGTAGGAGGTCACATGATGGTCCACCTGGAAGCCGACGCAGATCACACCTGCTCTTGGAAGACGAGGAGATTTCCAGCTAACTTTTTGTACTCAGTGCTTGACAACATTAGCTCCTCATGAGATTGGCTTTTTTGGATATTCTTTTAAAATGTTTCCTTTACTGATAGTCCACAACCACTACGGTAAGTGATATGTTCTTAGAACTGCCAAGAAAAAAAAGTAATGATTTTCACCATCTACAAATCGCTGTGAGTTTCTGTGATGCCATAGGGTACTGAGAGTCAAAGACTATTCTTTAAAGAATTAGTCTATTCTTTACCTTTTAGGAAATATTTGGTTAGTAATTTAGCACAGTGTTTTACTCTGTTTTCCTCTTCATTTATTGAATAAAAGTAATCAAGCTTACCTGACCTGAACATTTGATACAATAAACTACAAAGCATACCCATATTTTGGTTTTAGTTTAAAAAGTAAAAGATGGTAAAATTTCCTTCAATTAAGAATTCTGATACAATTTAAAAATAAAATGACTCAAATGCAGTAGGAATACTTAGGAAACAATATATTCAATATAATAAGAATTCCTTTATAATTATTATAAAATTATCAATGATAATTGATAATATATATATATACACATGTATATATATATTTATTTATTTGGACCTATGGACTATGAAGTGAAAAGTATTCAGGCCATTTAAATGATGTATAATTGGACACACAGCCTTTGGTAGCATAATTTTAATTTTAGGAGAAATTAGTCTCTCTTCAGACTTTATGCTTATGGAGCACTACTTTTATTCATTTCTCTTTTTCTTCTGTTCCTACCAGTCACTGCTTTTGGAAACCAGTAATGCTTTTGCACATATAAAATCCAATGGCTCCTTTGCGCCCCCTAGTGTTAAGTGTTTGTTTCACCACAATATCCTAAATTCTATCTTCATTTTGCTTTGAAACATTGAGTTGACTATTAATATGATCATATTAATATGATCAAAATAAAAAGGCAACAAAACAAGATTAAGAGAGGACCTTAACCTCTGAGCATCTCTCTTCCGCCACCATGCCAACCTCAGTCCATTCATAAATCTTCAAAAGATTTTTAAAAATGTATTCGGTAATTATTCAGACCACTATAAAAGTAGTCTGTATGGCCCAGTGCCCATTCATCATTTTTCTAGACTCATAACTAAGTTATACTAGCTCAGGCCCTAGGACAGAATCAAACATAATCTCATTAGACCCATGCAGTACAATTTTATGAGACATTCTTTCTTGTAGACACCAAGCCAGCCCACAAATATCACTAACTGTGTAAAATACGTTCATTTTTATTCTGATGTGATATCCCATATTATAGACTATTTTGTTACTTTAGATTTGTTGCTCCCAGTAGTGGTATTATCCAGTTGGTGATTTGATTTTCCTTTTGTTCTCATGGCCCCAAATGGACTACAAATACAATATAATCAGTCCCTAACATATGAATGAGCAGTGTTCCTAAAGTTTATATATAACTTAGTCATTTAGAACTCAAAATGCATTTTCCTACAAAAACAGTTTAAGAAATGATAACTAGATTCCAAGAATAACCCCTAAAATCAATTTAATCCATATTGAACTAGAAATATTTTACTAACAGTACTATTTCTACTATACTTGGCCACCATTTATGAAATTATTTGGGAAAACAAATTCTGAGGTTTACTTTAGGACTACTAGAAACACCTCTCCTCTCCTTCAGAGCAGTACAAAGACCATCAGCTTCTGATTAGGGGACTGCAAGGGGTCTGGCTGGAGTGACCGGGCAGATGCTTTTTGGGGGCAGGCATGTGCATGGGGTGGGGGAAGAAAAGGAGAACTTATGCTTTTTCCCCCAAATCACAATCCCTGTCGCTGTCCTATTGTGTGAGAAGAACTCTCAGTATTAGATGGTTTTTCATTTAGGAGCACATAAATACATCAACTATGGCATCTGTTGTGCTTTTAGGGACTCTCCCCGGGAAGGTGGTAAGATAGGGATTATGGAATGTATGAGAAAGCATGTCCTTCACCCACTCACTCATCAGCAGACAATGAATGACCCCTGTGATGTTACAGCTACTCTGCCAGGTGCTGGAGAAACAGAGGCCACAGGGATGAACAAGAAGCAGTCCCTGCCCAAGGTGCTTACACTCTAATCAGCAGTGATAGATATCTAAGTAAAGGTTGGTATATACTACAGTAAGCACAATGGAAGACACAGGAAGCATAGGATATAATTTCAAGGGAGTTTTGAGTACAGCTGGGGATACATAATAATCATAATAGGAAATTAAATCAGAATCAAGAACATAATATTTCCAACATCCCAAAGGAAACCAGAAGCAAGGACAAATGAACAGATAGTATACTCCATTCTTTGACCATAGAACTATTTTTTTTCCATGGAATATGCCTTCACATCCTTCAGAACACAACTGTGACATGGAAGACAATTTGAGGATATTTAGGAGTGAAAAATAAGTAGTATAAATTCAAGGGAGGGAGAAACTTAATGGTTAACACGTGCTTGTCTTTGCTCCCTGTCAAAATCTCTCTTAAAATGTTTTAACAAAAATGCTATAAGCGCACAAAGGCTAAGTGAGAAGAGAATGAGAGAGCAGAGCAGGGATGTTGATTAAATTCTGAAACATGGACAGCTGAAGGCTGGAAGTAACAGACTTAGCCCCGAGAAGAAACCTGAAACTCATGGCTGTTAGGGGAGCACCAAGAAGAAACTATATGTTTTGCGACATAGTTCTCCAGAAAGTCTCAGGAATTGGAAGCAACAGGCACCTGGAGGTGAAACAGAGCTAGTTGAATCAGGTGTAGCTGGGCCCCCTGTCCCCTTCCCCAGCCTGTGAAGCCAGGCCCCCCCACCCTTCACCTCCCAGTGGAAGTGAGTTAACTCACTAGAAAGGAAGAATCTCAAAGGCTTCCACTGGAAATAGGAAGGAGACATGACCATGAAGACATGGGAGTTGGGGGAAGGCACAATCTGGCAGCCACTCCTCCTCTGTGCCTCATTTGTTTCTCAGCACACTGTTATCTGGGTTTATGACCTCTAGGCAGGCGAGATTAGATAATTTTTCTCTGGGGAACTGGATCAGAGAGAGGGGTAGGGAGAGGGAACTTGAGTAATATTTGGGGTCTTCCCAAACAATGTCCAGGTCCCCTGGTCCGTCATAGATTTAATTGTGCATAGAGAACTTCTTATCAGAATTTTAACACTTCACTCTTAGATACTAATGTGCTAGCAGGGATCACAGGGGCTGTGAGAAAACCCCAAAATGTAAGCTAGAACTCCAAGGAAACAGATTAATTCAGGGAGCAGAAAAAGATTCCTAAAGGATGACCATTAATGTCCTTATAAAGTTAAGAAAGCATCCATTAAAAAAAAAAAAGGAAGGGAAAGAAACAAAAAAAGGAGCACTTAGAGAATAAAAAAGAGCTCTTAGAAATTCAAAAAAATTTCAGAAAAAAAGAGAGAAGGTAGAAGAATTATAATGGTAATGTTTCCAACACAAAGAAAAGATAAATATTTGAGATGACAGACATCCCAATTGCCCTGATTTGATCATTATACTTTATATACAGATATCAAAATATCAGATGTACCCACAAAATATGTACAATTTTTATATATCAGTTAAAGAATTATAAAAAGAATTAAAACACTAATAATAATACATTTTTTAAAACTTCAATAGAAAAGTTGGAAGACAAAATGTAGACTATCTTCCAGAAAGTAAAACAAAAAGCTAAAGAGATGGGAATAGGGGAGCAGAGATAAGAAAACTGAATGCCATATACTAAATATGATCCTATATCTAACTAATAGGAGTTTTAAGAAGTCAAATAAAGAAGAGAGAATAAATTTACCAAATAAATCATAAATAAATAATATATTAAAAGTTCCAAGAATTTATGAAGAACAAGAATTTACAGGTTGAAAGGGCCTACAATGTGCCCAGCACAAGTAATAAAAAAAGAGTCATACCAAGGCATATTATTGTAAAATTATAATGTTTATAGAGAACTTGTTAAAACTTTAGTGGGTAGGGGACACTTTATCAAATATAAGGAATTGAGTATCAGAATGGCCTTGAACAATAGTATCACAAGGAAGCTTGCAACAATAGAGCAAAGATTTCAATAATTCTTACAGAAAATGACTTGCTATCTAGAATATAATATTGATCCAAACTAGCAAGTGTGATAGTCAAAACAAGCCTTATTCAGACAGAAAAAGGTAACAAAAAATTTACTCCCATTGTAATCATTAGCAGAAAGCTACTGGAGAGTGTGTTCCACCAAAATGAGAGAGTAAATCAAGTAAGAGAAAGATATGGGATCAGGAAAACAGGAAATCCAATATAGGGAGTTCCCAGAATTATAGTGATGGTAGCTTCCAGAACAAATATTGTTTGTAGGTTAGAGCAAAAGAGCAAGGGGTCCAGAAAAAATATTTCCAAACAAAAAAAGTGGAAGTTATTTTATTATCTTATGGTTTGACAACATTAGGAAGAATTTTTATAGTTCTTTTGGGAAACTTAGGGCTGAATGAGTGATAAGTAAAAAGAAAACTAAGCAAACAAACATGCAAAGTTGAGAAACCAAGACAATTATTAACTCCAGAGAAAACAAAACCTTGAACAGGAAAATAAAGAAAATTATAGTAAACTATATGGCTCAGCTATGAAGAGTAGTTACATAATTATAAGTATGTAACAATATCACATTGATATAAATAAAAACTGTAATTAAATTTCATTGGAAGTATAAGGGAAAGAAGTGTATGTGTGTGAGGGTGGGATAAGAAGTCTGAGACTGAGTAAAAAGGAAGTCATAATATCTGTAATTTAAAAATAGATAAGTTAAGCATGTATGTACCCATTGGGGTAATTACCTGGAGAAGATGAAAGTGGTTATCTCTGAAGAGTGGGAAATTAGAAGTGAGGAAGGATGAGGGCAGAGAATACTTTGTTTTTCTCTATAATGCTTATAATACTATTGATGTGTTGAAACTATCTTATATGCATTGCTTTAATATAAAAATTAAATAAAAAACATTAGCAATGTGGGAAATGCTTACGGTATAAAATGCAGACAAAAGCATTCTATCAATTCTATGAATAGCAACTAAATAAAAGGAACATTTAAACATAAAAATAGTTGCTTTTTAACTATAATGGCATTTAAAATGGGCAATTTGGTACCATCAGTAAGAAGCTGTCACTTTGAAAGTATTTCAAAGTTAACAAGCTACTTTAAAGAATAGTTTACCATATCATACTTTGATTATCAAACGTTGGCAAGAGAATCACATCATGTTTGCATTTTACTTAATAATTCATAATAGAAAAGCTCAATGTTATGAATTTAAAACCATAAGGATAATATTAATATAATTGTCATCTTATTGTCAATTGTGACTAAAGTAAACAAAATTCCTAAAAGTTCCCTACTAAACATGAATTGGTTTTATAATAAAAGAAAATAAATGAAATGACTAAAATAAAGTAAAATTAGACATTCTTGCTGTTTTTTATTTTCAAATGTTTTGATGCCACTGCTTTTATTTAATTGTATTTTCAGAACAGTGAGTATCTCGATTTAGCATTTGGGTGATCCACACCATCTAAGGTTTTTTTCATTTTAAAGATTAGGAAAAGGAGGCGTAGGAAAGTTAACAAAGGTCTCCAGTGATGTGGATGAGATAGAAAACAATATGGTTTATTTGATGAAGATGGAACAACATTTCTAAACTTTAAACTCTGGAAGAAAAGCTTATCTCTGTTCAAAAATGGATTAACTGTACTTTCAGACAAAAACTCAGAAGTTCAGCCACTTCAATTAAATTTGACAAAAGTCCCAATTTTCCAAAAATGAAATAGAAATATGTTTTACTTCTCCATTCTGAAACTACGCTTTTCATGACAGCAGAGAAGTTTATTTTGGCTCAGAAAGAAAATAGGGGGAAAAACAAACTCCCTGAAATGTCTGGGAAGGTGAGAAACTTCTTCAAAGGACATAGTTTTCAAATCATTACAATGTTAGTGACTTCTGTAGTTTTGAAGAACATTTTATGAAGAAGACTAAAGCATTCCATAATGGAGGACTCCCCAAACCTCTCGTATACTGATACTTTGTCTTACATCCATGTGCTAAATCTGAAAGACCCTTTCTGGAATGTTTTCCATCCCTAGCCATGCCTGTCTCTTCTGCTGCCCCTTAAAACACAGCTTAAGTCCCACCCTTCTCACTAAATATTCTCTTTCTCTGCCCTTATCTAGTTCTCATTTTTCTAGTTCATTTTACTCATGATACATACAAAGGATAGCACTTAATTTTTCAAATAATAGTTTCCTTTGTGCTAGTTTGGGCTCCTCTGCCAGACAATGAACCTTTGAACACAGGAATTATTTCTTTTACCTCTTTGTACCCTCAAAGTTCTGGCCCCACGGGAAGCTCTTAGAGGCTACCATTGTTACCAGCTCTCCTTGGAGCTTTGGAGGTTTTCCACATCTTCCTTTACTTACTCAAGCAAAGCACTGTTGGGGGAGCTTTTCTTTCTTGGGTGCTTACTATAGAAAGAGGCACGTTTTGCCCACTATTCTCTCCCACAGAGGTGCAATGGTTCAATGCGGATTAAAGCCACTTGAGTTCAAATACCAGACCCACCACTTCTTTGCCATGTGACCACTGACAAATTATTTAATCTCTCCCAGGCTCAGTTTTACCATCTACAAATTGGAAATAATAATAATATCTATTTTATACTTTTATTTTGAGGGATAGGTGAAAAGATACGTTTCCGTATTTACAATGATGCCTGGCATGCAGTGAGGATTCAATCCATGTTCCCAGTTCTAATTCTGTAACCATTATGTGTAAGGTGCTGAGTTATGAAGCACCGCTGTGCACTGGGCCAGGCCAGGCAGCTGGGCAGCAGCTCTGCTCACAGATGCCGGGCCCCCGGTGTTTGCACCCCACTCGACACCAGTGGAGATGCCTTCCAGGGACTGGCTATTGCAGAACCTGCTCGCAGCCCCTGGCAAGGGTGAAAGTACACATGACTCCTCAATGCAGGTGCCTCGCAGAAAGGAGGTGAGCATCAGTTTGATGGTAAGGGACCACATTTGCAAACGGACAATGGGCAGCCCATGTGTGACAACGGAGCTCTGACCCACACCTGCAGCAACCAGCCCAGAAAACCAATCCATTATCTACAGCAGCCAGTGTGGTGTCTGCAGGTCAGACTTGCGAGGAGTCACACTGCCATCTCTAGCGACATTCCAGGAAGCCAAACAATAACCCTTCTAACATCCTTCCTCCCCAAGTGGCCAGGACTTGATTATTAACTCACAGCTTCCTGAATTTTTGTCCCTGCGTCCAATCTAGGACCCACTAGAGAAAGTCAGACAAGTACTCCTGAAAACTCATATAAGATGTCCTACGCATTTTCACGCCAAAAACCTCCAGTGAGGAAGGCTCAAGCCTTCCCTTGTCCACCATAGGGTGTCCACCTTGACACCCTATGATTATTATTACTATATGTGCATTTAAAAGTTGATCAGCTAAAACCAATTTGATGTTGAGTACATGTGGTGCTTGTTTTTCCATTCTTGGGATATTCCAGCATAAAGTGCTCCCACCCCTCGGCCTGCTTGTGAACCTCTGCCAAATGCACATCTCTGAATAAACAGCCTTTGCTTGTTCTCATTTGCTCAGTCTTCTTTTATTTCCACAACGAGTTTATTTAAAACAAGGGCCCAAATGTTGTCCTGTCAACAGGTCTTAATCTGAACCAGTTTCCAGGTTATAGGTGAACACAGGCTTCACTGCGACCCTGAATACATGGGCAGGTTTGTTCAGTTTTTCTAGAGGAGGCCAATCACAATTGTCACAAGATAAGTAACACTCTATGTCTCAGTTAAAAGACGTCAAAAGCGCTGTGTCTGTGGGATTGTTCACCAACTTTTTTACATCTTTGAATCACAAAGTATGAAACTGATAAGTCATTTCTCTGTGTAATTCTAACTCAGGCTTAAATAACAAGGTCTTGACAAAAGCAGTCAGATTTTTGAGTTGATGAAAAATTGCTTCTGATTAACATTTGCAAATTGTCATATTTCCTTAATAAAAAGCCATCCAATTAGCTTATGCCCCTTTCGCTGCAGTTTCTAACCTATTAGCAAGGCCACTTCAGCCTTCTGCACCATGTTTCTTTGTCCCATGCCAGAAAATCTTGCAAGCAAACAAAACAAAAATCTCAATAATTTATAATTGGGAAGGAAAATCAGAGGGACATGGCCTGGGTGTTTGTGCTCACAAGATACAGCCAAGTTGAGAGACTTAAATGTGCCCTTCAGACTGCAAACTAGTGCAACCTCTGTGGAAAGCAATATGGAGATACCTTAGAGCGATACAAGTGGATCTACCATTTGATCCAGCAATCCCATTATGGGCATCTACCCAGAAGAACAAAAGTCACTCTATGAAAAAGACACCTGCATTTGAATGTTTATAGCAGCACAATTCACAATTGCAAAGCTGTGGAAACAACTGAAGTGCCCATCAATACATGAGTGGATTAATAAAATGTGGTATATGTATACCATGGAGTACTACTCAGCTTTAAGAAACAATGGTGATATAGCACCTTTTCTATTTTCTTGGATAGAGCTGGAACCCATACTACTAAGTGAACTATCCCAAGAATGGAAAAATAAGCACCACACGTACTCACCAGCAAATTGGTATTAACTGATCAACACGTAAGTGGACATACAGGAATAACATTTATTAGGTGTCAGGCAGGTAGGGGGAGGGGATGGGTATATACATACACAATGAGTGTGATGCGCACCAACTGGGGGATGGACACGCTTGAAGCTCTGACTCAAGGGGGCAGGGGGGACAAGGGCAATATATGTAACCTTAACATTTGTACCCCCATAATATGTTAGAAAAAAATAAATAAAAATGTGCCCTTCATGTTCATTCTTCACACCACCCTCCACTCTAGCTACCAAGCGCAGGGCCAAAGGGTTTTTGTGAGGACAAAGTGTGAGGAAATGGGCCTATGTGGTAAAGGAGGGTGGAGGGTAGACCTCAGGAGGGGTACCCAGGGAAGTCAAAACTTGTCGTTTCCGTAAACGTGTGAATTCATCTGTCCCTAGTTCTCACTGGCCTTCTCCTTCGATCACTCTGTGCTCTCTGGCCACTTAGCCAAATATATACACACAAATCCTTCAGCCACAAAGAAAATTCTCTCCATTTCCATTCTTTTGAAAAAGTACTGAATATTGAGACCTCTGGTTACAAGTCTATTTCCGGAAGCAACTCCAACATCTAATGTCCAGCCTGCTAGAACCAGAAGCTCTGGCCTGTACCCCAAAACTCCTGAATCCAGGAATGTGTCCTCCCAAGAACGTTGTATCTCACTGGCTTTAGGCAAATATTTTCTCAAACATCCTTAAAAGCAAACTTCCTTCCAAGGTGCCACATTCCATTATCCTGAAACTCACCTTTAAAGGTAATAAGACATGAATAGATACCAATTATAAAAAAAAAAAAAGGACAAAAAAGCATAGCTGAAGAGTAGACTAGATAAATGTAAGCCATTCATTGCTACCCTGAATAAAACTTGCGTTTGAGTGAAAAGGTATATTTTCACATCATTGGATTCAGCAATGAAGTGACAGGAACGTAAAAGTCTTACCTTTCCTTTATTTCTATTGTACTTACATGGAGATAAATGGCTGTGAATTCTGTTTTATTTGTAGTTCCCGTTCTAAGATCTCATACATTATTTATTTTTATTTGGGTTATGTCGTCTCCTAGGATTTTACTTCAATGTGTTCGCCAGTGATCTGCTAATTTTTATTTTAAAGGGGAAACATGTACAGAATCTCATTTACTTCTAAAACACGAGCTAACTCTGAATACTGCCACTTCTCCCCCGAACTGGTTTTAAAATAGCAGGTTGAGCTCTTACTTCAAGCCTGACTCTGTTTTTCCCATCTCAGCTTTATGTCTGTGCGATTTGTGAATTGTAAACAACAATCATTTTTTAATGTTCTTGGGGAAATGCTTTGGCTGCATTTCAAGCCTTTTATGTATTCTCCTCATGATGTTATCTGTAATTAAGCTTTACATAATTAACATTTCCCTCAAAATCGGTATCTCTATATCTTTCCCCCTTGTTTGTTACAGAACATTAAATTAAATTCAGTACTGCTTCCACTCTGTTCTCATTCCTGATCCTGAAGGTCAACCAAGTTTAAGGTTTTTTTCGCACGTAAGTAGTAAGAGGACACACGGGCCAAGCAAGTAGCATTTAATCTAGTGGTTAAATTCAAGGGTTGAGACTCGGAAAGAAATTGTCTTTATGCAGCTATACCGTTCCCTTTTTCCCTCAAATCATTCTCGAAAGGCTTCTCAGCCAATTAATGGGCTAAGGCAGCAGGTGAGCAGAGGCAAGGCGGTGATTCAGCCGCCCCCCCTTAAGGCATCCCAGCAACTTGAGGAAGCGGCTTGGCCCATGCGGGACTCTCTAGGTTGGAGAGGGGCAGTTTGCTGCTGGGGGTAGTGATGACATGCTGGGAAATAGCTCACACAAGCCATTTCGCCATTATTTTGTTATTACAGCTATTAGGAAAAGAGAAGCGATGTTTTAAATCTGGATGGCACATATCTCCATAGGAATTCTAACTCTCACAGACTCTATTTTCCCTTTCTAGTCTTGTGGATGGGGGAGAGCATGGCAGGGTGGATAAGCCTTGTCCTAAAGCATGTGGAAGATGAGGAGAAATCCCAAACTCTTGACGTTGAAGCTACAGGACAAACCTGGCAATACTTTCCTTGAAGAATTATGAATCGTGTGAGGAATAACAAATAATGCCTCTGGAAATAGGGCTCTTGTTTAATGTGCACTTAAAAAACTGATGAAAGACGCAATAGCCACATCTAGCCGTGTGACCCTGAAGACTACACTCCTCTCTGCTGCTGGACACGGATGGCCAGGCCAAGAGTTCAAAGATGAGATCCTGCCCGCTAAGACAGATCATTTCTTAATGAAAAGGGAGTCTATTGTTAAAATTCAACAAATATCTTCAAAAGGGAAGAGATTATCTTTCAAAGAGGGTTTGCATGCAATTATTAAAAGCTAACAAATAAGCTGAGTACAACAGGAAATGAATTAGAGCTGTTCCAGTCACACAAAGTAAATAATGAATCATATTTACCAAGGAAGAAGCTTCAAACCTTGGTATTTAAGACTGCAGGTGGGGTATTAAATGCTTTATTACGATCATAAATGGTTGACGCTGTGAAAGCATTCTTCTAAAGAGGGCCAAGACCGCTCGCTTTCTACCTCTCTGGACACAGATTACCAAGGTGAAGCTGTAAAGCTCACTACAGTGCAGAGAGGCAGCAAAGCCTGCAATCTGTTGTCACCAGAGCTCTTTAAGAGCTCAGATCTCCCATAGTCAATCACCTGGAAAATATTTCAGCTGCTTATGGTAACAGAATGACCAGTACAATACATGTAGCAAGGTACTGTAGAATGAACGTGTGCTTGCCCCCAAAGCTCATATGTTGAAACCTAATCCCTAACGTGTTGGTATTTGGAGGGGAGGCCTTTGAGAGGTGATTAGGTCATGAGGGTGGAGCCCCTATGCATGGGATTAGTGTCCTTATAAAAGAGACCACAAAGAGCTCCCTTCCCCCTTACACCGTGTGAGGACACAGCAACAAGGCACCCTCTATGAATCGGGAAGCTGCCCTCACCAGACAGCAGAACTGTTAGTGCCTGATCTTGGACTTCCCAGCCTCCAGAACCATGAGAAATAAATTTCTGTTGCTTATAAGCCACCAAGTCTATAGTGTTTCTCTTACAGCAGCCCGAATGGACTAAGGCACAGGGTTTTGATTTGAATAAGAGTTGTGTTCAGACTAGTATTCAGATGTGCCTAGATGTGCCTGTGTGATGGTAGCCAACGGACCCCTTTTGCAAGAGACCAAGAAGCCCCCTGGACAAGATGAGTATCGAGGGAAGAAGGAGATACACAAAAATGGTGCCTTGGTAGGGGACTGGGTTTCTGTGTATAGCAAGTTATCTGTCACTAGGACATAACAAAAATATAAATCACAACTGATGAGACTTGTCAATAGTCATAACTTTTTCTTTAAAGTTAGTAAAATGCACATTTAAAAAATCCATAACATTGCTTTATATCTTTCTTTCTTTTTTTCTCCCCTCCTGAGACAGGGTCTTTTTCTGCTGCTGGGGCTAGAGTGCAGTGGCATTATCATAGCTCATTGCAACTTCAAACTCCTGGGCTCCACTGATCCTGCTATCTCAGACTCCCCAGTAGCTGGGACTATAAGTGCATGCCACCACGCCTGGCTAACTTTTTAAATTTTTTTGTAGAGACAGGTCTTGCTATGTTTCCAGACTGGTTTCAAACTCCCGGCCTCAAGCGATCCTCCTGCTTTGGCCTCCCAAAGTGCGAGGATTAAATTTATTTCTTAGAGACTCATTTTAGCCATAAATCCAGAGGTTATCCATGAAACAAAACATTTTTTCAACCCAGGTGTTTCATGCTTAAGTTCAATGAATATGAAAACAAATGTAACATATGCAGAGCAGCAACTTTTTTTTTCTTCTTGAACTGGTGTCCTCCGAGGAATATGAACATGTCCAGGCCAGTGACTTTCTCATAAACGAGATTTGGAAGGGCTGTGTTTTCTGTGGTGAAAATATCCAGATTCATCAAAAGAAAAAAATTTCTCACAACTAGCCAAATTCCAACCTTTAAAGGAATGACATGTGGAATTCCCCAAATGTTTACATTCAGTATTTCAAAGATAAATGTATTGTCTGCATGATTTGGTAAATATTTCTTTTGTAAAGTAAATATAATTTTTATTCTGAAAAAACTTAATGACCGAATTTTCTTCAAGGAAATTTGGAATTTAAGACTCCTAACTTAAGGCAGCCAGTTTGTTTTTTTTTTGATAAAGTTGCCAAGACCTTTTTTTTTTTTTTTTGACAGTCTCGCTTTGTTGCCCAGGCTAGACTGAGTGCCGTGGCGTCAGCCTAGCTCACAGCAACCACAAACTCCTGGGCTCAAGCGATCCTCCTGCCTCAGCCTCCTGAGTAGCTGGGACTACAGGCATGTGCCGCCATGCCCAGCTGATTTTTTCTATATATACTAGTTGGCCAATTAGTTTCTTTCTATTTATAGTAGAGACGAGATCTCGTTCTTGCTCAGGCTGGTTTTGAACTCCTGACCTCGAGCATCCACCCACCTCGGCCTCCCAGAGTGCTAGGATTACAGGCGTGAGCCACCGCGCCCGGCTGCCAAGTCTTGTTTAATTTGAATTACTATGGGGAGATTTGGTAAACAGGTGGAAACAGGACTACAGTTAATACCATTTGCATTGTACACATGCGAAATTAAAATATTCCTCATTCCTCACAGTTAGGGGCTGACTGGTTGGTGTAAATAACCAGCATGCATTCGAGGCTGAGCCGATCAGCCTGTTGGCTGGGCAGTACTGAGCCACACAGAACCGTGTCCTCTGGGACTTGCAGCGAGGCCTGTGCTCTTGTGTCTGGGTTGCCACCAACCTCAAGGGGCCCAGAGTTTGAGTAAGAACACTCAGGCACAGCACACAGACTTCTGTGACCGTAAGGCAGAGAAAATAAAGGACACACTTCTAAGATCGATAGGTTCTCCATTTAAATCTCTAACAAAGAAAATACTGGATCGCCTAGTTCAAACTGGATACCAGGAAACTCTTAAAGACTTGAAATCCCCCAGGACTCATGCCTGAACCCCAAAGTAATGGAGCTAAAATAAAACAGCAAGTAAAAATTACATGTTTGTTTTACAAAAACTTTGGTAAGACTTTGAGAGCTTTGTGGCTTCTCCATGACAGAATGCAGTCTTGTTTTTTATAGGGAGGGGAGCACGTGGAGATCAAGTGCTTTGAGGTGATGGCTGAAATTGGTTTGCACATGGGGCAGATAGAACCTGTCGCTGTGAATGTCTTGACTAAGGTGTGGACAGCCCTTTCGGTTGACAGGAAGACAATGCCCATAGCATAGCCTAAGAAACAGCCCCTACAGCCCTTGTGGGGCCGAGGTGGTTTCCCAGGCCTGAGAGCAGCTCAGACACACCTTCAGGGCAGGAGGAGGTGCAGAGCAGGTGGAGGTGCAGAGCAGGTGGAGGTGCAGAGCAGGTGGAGGTGCAGAGCAGGTGGAGGAGAAGGAGGGAGGGGGATTCACTGGTAGCAGAGAATCTGTGTACAAGCACACGTGAATGCATGCACACACACACGTGTATGTATAAACTAAGTAGACCTGTAGACCAGGGCTGCTCTTTTTAGGGGAGCCAAAGACAGAGGCACAGCCCAGGTTACTCAAATTGTGACCCAGGTTTTACTCCACTGCTAGAAACCAGAGAGTGGCTGTGGTTGTAGCTAGCCCTTGCTGAAATATTACAGCTCAGAAATTCTTTAAACAGTTGAAATAACACATGCTAAAAATGCTCTCTAGAACACTATATATGCATTTATGTCATAGAAATATTTCAAAACTAAATATTCATATAATGGTTGGATATATTTTAAAAATGTCTTAAATAAAATGAACATATATTAGATATATGTGTAAATATACATGTATGTGTGTACATATTTACACATTCATATATGTATGAGTAAAACCAGTTTTATAACAAGTGAATCCTTAAAAGCCAAAGAAAACATTTCTTTTTAAATATTTCTATCATTACTGATTTCTATAGAAAAAGTGTAACAATGAACTTTCCTGACATAGTAAGGTTTTTTTTTGGGGGGTGGTAGCAGTGTTAGAAATATCCTCATAATAGAGCATCATTGACACTATTTTCATCTGGAATAATAGTTGAAATCTGCTTGTGAAGTTCATTACAGGAAAGAAGAATACTAAATAAGTTAAAGGAAAGCCAACAATATTTTACCTTCGCTAATAGTCTAAATATTCACAGGGCATTTATCACTATGAAATGCATGGCTGTAAGTCTCTAATTAAATTGCTATTTCCAGGCCTTGAGCTACAATGAAAATTCTATAAAGGAGGCTATAAACTAGTTATCAACATATTTTAATCACAGTTTAAATTAATACAAGAAAACAGCATTCAAAGAGAGGGTGGGATTTTGACTCACACCAGACAGGCTTAAAATTCCAAACTTGATGGCAAGTTCTACACAGGCAAGGATTGTTACACTCTGATTTTTTTGTATGCACTCAGGGCATTGAATAGGGCTCTGCAGAGTCAGTATTCCATAAATCTTGCAGACTGACTTTGTAAGAGTCTCTTAAAAAATAATAAAAATGCCATTTAACTCAAGTTCCAGGTTAGAATATCCTATGAGTTTCCCTGGCTAGTAATAATAAACTCATCAAATAATGATGCCAACAATTGGACGTGCTCACAAACCTCATGTAAAGGGATCAATGCTGCTAAATTTGCACAGAGGAAGTCTGGCTTCCTGTCTCAAATCAAACATGAGGACATTGGAATTCAGCATCAGTCCAAGAACCAGAAAGAAAAAAGAAATGATAAAAAACAGATTAAATTGCAGTTAGATGCAGGGAATGCTATAATCCAAGGAGAACAGATACTGTGGCAATGCTCTCTAGGTGCCTGGGCACCTGCCCTACCCACACAGGTCTCCAGAATGACACATAAGGATGCTGATGAGGTCACTGGCTCACACTCCTCTCAAGAAAAAAATGAGAATAAGAACTTTTAAATAGGGATATTCAAAACATTTATTCAACAATTATTTTTAAATGCAATAGTCTCCCCTTATTCGCAGTTTTGCTTTTCTAGGTTTCATTACCTGCGGTCAACCAAGGTTTGAAAATATTAAATGGAACATTTCAGAAATAAACTACTTATAAGTTTTCAATTGCACACCGTTCTGAATAGCGTGATGAAATCTCTTGCTGCCGCACTCTGTCCTGCCTGGTATGAGAGCCCTCCTTTTGTGCAGCGTATCCATGCTGTCTACACTACCCGCCCAGTGGTCACTTAGTAGCAGGCTCCATGATCCAATAGACTGTTGCAGTATGGTAGTGTTGATGTTTGAGTAACCCGTATTTTAATAATGGCCCCAAAGCTCAACAGTTTTGTTGGCATATTGGTATAGTTCTATTTTATTATTAGTTATTGTTAATCTCTTACTGTGCCTAATTTAGAAATTAAACTTTATCACAGGTATGTATGTATAGGAAAAAACAGTGTATACATAGGGTTTGGTACTATCTGAGGTTTTAGGCATCCACAAGGGGTCTTGCAATGTATCCCCCTTGGATAAGGGGGCACTGTATTGAGTATGTGCCAATTATTGTCTCTTTCTCTTTCTCTTACTTTGATCTGACTCTTTCCTCTTAAGGCCCATTGCTGATTTTGTTTCTAGTCTTGAATACCAGAATTTTTACTTTTGGTATAGAGGTCTGACCTACCCAGGTATCACCAATTATATATACATATATATAATATTTTTAAAAATGATTTTTTTAGGAAGTTTGAAGCATGCCTAAAGTGGAAAGAATCATTATACAATGAATGATTCATTAAACAATGAACTTCCATGAACCTGTCACTGAGCTTCAACAGTCATCAACATTTTGTCAATTTTGTTTCATCCATCCCTAACCCCCTTTTATAAAATTAATATTATTTTCACTGCTTGAACTATTTTAATTTCTAATCGTTAACTGATAAAGTAGAGTTTCCAGCCCTGGGGCTAATGCCTAGCAAACAGTACAGTAGATCAAGGTATTTGCTTAGAATAACTCTGCCTTCAATAAAACACTGTCTGCTTTTATGGTAGGAGGGG